>JAOTAX010146072.1:0-16015 GCA_025629825.1 Erythroxylum guanchezii | reverse complement strand
TCCATTTATTTAAACAATAGTCCCCCACAAATCATAATTCAATTTAAACCTCAAAATAAAATTTCAAATCATGCTTAAGAAACGAATTCGGGGGCCAACAATGACAAAAAGGTGAACATAAGTTGAATGAAGCTCTTTTGGGGAGAGACACAGTAGTGTAGGATGCTACACGCCCATTTCCTTACTCCCAAGGTCATTTATATTGACTGTATAAGCACACACACCTGTATAGAGTGACACACATCTGTGTCTTCACTTCCACAGCTGTATGGATCAATCGTGTAAGTCCCCAAAACAGTGTGAAGAAGAACGTGAAAAGCAAAACATATATAGTTGTGTACACACTTGTGTAATGATATACACAGCTGTGTGTGATGACCGTGTATCTCTCTATGACCTTGTACATCTACCAGTGAGTCAGTATTGAGGACACAAGGTCACTTACATGGATGTGTATGTGATCGTAAAAGTGAGGAAAAAAAGATAGAGGACAAGTAGAGTTGGATTCTCATCCTCTTTTTATTATTTTTGGGATTGGTTTGAGTGTTTGTTGATTGTTACATCAATTTGGTTTCAATCCTGAAACTTTGTGAGATAACTTATTGTTGTAAGGTGAGATATCAATCTTTGTAAATCCTTACTGAGTTTAGTGGATTTGTTTGTTGGTTTGTACCATGGTTTTTTTCCTTTACACTGAAGAGTTTTTCACATAAATTGCAACATCCCACTACCATAGAGTATATACCCGAACATCCAAGGACATTCAAGTACATAACCTATGATAATGGTATGTTAGAGCAAAAACAAATCCAACTTACACATAGCATCAACTAACATCATTTAAAAGTCAGCGAATTTTAAAACCATTCATTGCATTCATTCACAAAGTTTACACGATTTTCATTAGACAAATATTTACAAAACCTCATACAAGTTCTAGCAAAACTACAAAATAAAAGCTATAACTCTCTAATGTCTGCTGACAGACCTCTGAACCATAACTTAGTCCAAAACACTCTTCTAAGCCAAAATAAACACTAAGTCTCCTGTCTCATACCTGAAAACTAGGTTGCAATTTTTATGAGTTTTGCAAACTCAATGAGTGAACCATCATTGATGATCTCACCAGATTCACATACACAAATCACATATTTTGCAATCATTCATACAAAACATGTATATTATACTCACACTATCATGGCACATCATTTAATCATTGCGAATCAGATCATATATAAACAAATACAGATGCATATGAGACTCCACATTCGTTATTATTGTTGTGACCAAGTGCCTATCACATATACAAATACTGGCCTATTGGACTCAATCAGAAACATATATCACGGAGCATAGCTCTATGTGCAGAATCATATATCACAGAGTAAAGCTCTACATGCAAGCGCTTTTATACTAGCTACTCCGTTCACAATGCCTTTATCTGAGCATGCATTTTATGAAATGCATCAATTCAGAATTTACCATATATCACCATCATTTATAAAGCACAGTCAGAATTTCATAATCATCGGACCTAAGTCCGGCATTCAACTTTCGTTGAGAATTCACATTTCATACAGAATTATCAAACAAATCATAGCACTTCCAATACAGTCCCAAATATATACTCCTCAGACTTTAAGCCCGGAATTCAGAAACAAATTGCAACAGTTCAATAATTAGAAGCACAACAAATCAAATCAATCCTAGGAAATTCATCTAGGTTGACTCACAGTACGCTCCAAGAAGCTATTGCCTGGATGGTCTGACAATGTTTGACTAGCGTCTGATGTGGTTCTCTATAACATACACATCATATTTACAAATATCACATTTTTGCACAACATGTTCTTATATAAAATATGCTTAATGCATGTTCAATGATAATTTTGGATATCTTATTGTGATCCTTATCATCAAATCAATCAGATATCAAAGTCATCATTAAACTCATTTGCACTTATAATTTGGACTAAATAAAACAATGTGAAATCAATTTCATAACCTAATTGACCACTTTAGATTTTTCTAACAACATGCTTTCGAATCAACTTTGCATAATTAATTTGATACGGTAAATGACAAAATTAGGCAACACTTCCTTATAGAAAGTTGTACTCCAATGTCTTAAGTTTACAATGATACCAAGTTCATCCAATTTGGTTTAGTATACTGAAAGTTATACTTAATTTACTTGTACTGTTCTAAAGCTTCAGCAGAATTCTTATTTTAACTTCCGATCAGATTTTGAAATTCTTAGAGGCCGAATTAGAATTTAATCTCTTCATACAACTTGTAGCCTTATGACTCTAGTGTAATCAAAACTAATAATCATCTCATTCTGAGGTCCACAGGTCAAGTTATAGTCCAATTATCGAAGTATGTTCAGTAAAAATCATTATAGTTATCATACTTCAGCACAGACACATTTTTATCTTAAATTAATCTATCAATCTATTTCAGAAAGCTATGATTTTTGGTGGAGATGTAGATCAATGCCTTATGAAGCTATTGGTTTAAGAACCAAGTCATTTGGATATCGAATGAAAAAGTTATAACAAAAAGATTGAAGGATGTTCAGAAATAAAAGTTTCAAAAAAATCAATTGAAAATTTGCGATCGTGCATTTGCACGATAGCGACTTTCACTAATCCTCGAGGTCGCTGTCGTGCAAAAGCATAATAGTGATTTTCATTTATCTTTGCACGACAGCGACTTTGTTGAATGATTTTGAGAAATCACCGTCGTGCTTTTTCTTCTTCTTCACCGAATCTATCTTCTTCTTCTCCTTCCATTTTCCTTATTTTTCCAGCAAAACACAATCCTAATTTATCTATTCCACATTTCTAACTCCAAATACAAACTCTACACAAATCAAAGTCAATTTTACACTTCAAAAATCACAAATCTGAAACTCCAACTATTCTTCCTCTGTTTATTGTAACTTTTTCAGAAACTCAATCTCACATCAATTAACTCCAATAACTTGCAAACAATTCCTCTAACTCATTTTTAGCTAATGAGTACACACACACAATTTATAAATCCAAACTTCACACTTAACATTAAAATCTAATTCTCACCCATACAACTTTAAATTTTCAACATTTTTCTCACATTCATAATTTTAAATCCTTATCTGAGTCATTTAAGACATGTATTCCCTGAACTCTAATGCTATACTTTCACATGCATGTAATCATCTCTAACACTAGCCATCATCAAAATCATGGTTCAACAAAATTTTCAGCACATTTTAAACAACTCCATATTAACATCGAAACTACTCAACTTTTTCAATTCATGTATGAACTCATTTTCAACCATCAAAACATCATTGACAACATCCAAAAACAAACTTAAACACAACTTACTTGATGTTTTAGCAAAATTTTTAGCAGTAATATTAAAGACCAAGTTTTGGTGGATGAGCAAGGAAAACAATTAAGAAACACAGTGTTCTTTTGGTGAAGAAAACAACAAACGAAGGAAAGAAAGCTATAGATAATTTCCTTCTCTAAACACTTGCTACGTGTCCACTTTGCATGTATTACATTTGTCATCCAATTAATCTACCACAAGTCACCACATATACAAGCCATTTGTCATATACATATGTTGCCAAGTGTTACACTATAATTGGTCCAAATTTCAATATTTTTCTAAAAATTCACCAAAAATTCGAAAATATCCGAGATATATAAAAAGTGCCAAATCACATTTAATACACTCTAATTAATCCACAATTTCCATTTATTAGCCAATTTACCCAGAAATGCCAATGAATGCATATACAATCATATGAATGCGCAAAAAAAAAGTGTATGTCACAATTAATTTATGCATGACGTGCATTTTCCTAATTTCTCATAAGTTACTATTCTAGCCTTAACATGGGTAATAGGATGTTACACAAATCTTGGTGTTTGTTTCAACGTGTAAGTTTCTTATTCTCATACTAATTTGTTGGTGCAAGTTAAAGAATATTTTTATTATCAATATTTGGTTAATCTTTTAGAGAGTTGTTTTATTGTCTCCCAACAAGTGATAGTAGATCCTTTGTAATGGAAGGTGGAAACAACTTTATGGTCAAGTTGACATCATCAAACTACTTTATTTGGAGGCCCATGATGGAAGACCTTCTGTATTGCAAAGATCTCTTTGATCCGATTTGAAACCACTTCCTTCTGATTTCACTTATCCGCAATGTCCCCACAATCTAGCGTTAATACTATCCAATTACCAACATGTCCAGCATAAAACACTTTAATTAGTAGCATGATAATGGACTCCATTATAGTGTAGAATTCTTTCATAAACACAAGTGTGACAACCACTACAATTAAGATTTTATATGTCCAATTAAGATGTCAAAACTAAATAAAAGATATATATAATATATCTTAACACTATTTATTTAGACAAAGGTGTGAAGGATGATATTACTTTAAAACCTGAAAAGATGCCAGATATAGAATGAGAAAAGATAAAGAGGAAAAAACTTAGCACGATTAGACAATGGGTTGATATGAACATATTCAACCATATGTCTTGAGAAACAGATCCTTTTGAGCTGTGGAAAAAGCTAGAAGGACTTTATGAAAGGAAGACTGCCCATAACAAGACCTCTCTAGTTAAAAGGCTTGTGAACTTGAAGCTGAAAGCCAAGAATTAGTGTCGGAGTATCTAAGTGATTTTTAAGATATAATCAACAAGATCACTACAATAAAGATCATTCCTGATGATGAGGTTCAAGATTTGTTTTTGTTGAGTTTGTTATCGAATAGTTGGAAAACGTTAGTGGTGATGATTAGCAACTCAACTCCTGAAGGTGTACTCTCTTTGGATGTAATTAAAGAGAATAGGTTCAATGAAGAAATCAGAAGAAAGGAGATGGGAGTTAACAACATGCAAACTTTTGTAACAGAAAGTAAGGGAAGGAACAAGAGTAAGGGTCATAAAGGGTGTGGCAAGTCTAAGAACCATTCCAATTCTAGAGGTAACAAAGATGTGAAGATATGCTACTATTGCGCTAATTCAGGACAGATTAAGAGGTTCTGCTATAAGTGAAAGAGGGATAAGATAAAGCAAGATCATTAGAATGATTGAGATGATAAGAATACAACTGCAACAACTTGAAGTATAGATGATGAGGTGTCCTTTGTTTCAGTGATAAGTGAATGCTTCGATACTAGTAATTCTGGTTCTGAGTGAATGATTAACATAAAAGCTTCTTATTATTATGTTCCAAAGGTGGAGTCCTTCTCAAACTACAAGAGTAGAGACTTTGGGAGCATAAAGTTGGGAAGTCAAAGTTCTGCCAAGATTATCAGTATGAGTCATATCTGAGTTCAAAAAAATGCCAGATGCTTACTAACCTTGAGAGATGTACGACACATCCTGATCTAAGGCTGAATCTGATATTGGCTAATGTGTTAGAGTAAGAAGGATTTTAGCATAGGATAGGAATTGGAAGTTGTTCAAAGGTGCAATGGCTGTTGTTCGAAGAGAGTTATATTGCTCATTACACAAGACACAATTAAAGGTGCGTAGTGGTGGAGAAGTATACATAGTCGAAGAGGAAACTTCTTTATATATGTGACATCGAAGATTGGGACATATGAGTGAGAAGGTATTAAAGTTATTGGCTAGTAAATCCCTTATCCTAGTTAAGAACACACTACCGTTCAATCCTTGTGATCATTATTTGGCTAGAAAGCAGCATATGTTATCTTTCAAGAGAAGATCTACAAGGAAGTCAAAGATATTGGAGTAGGTGCATTTAGATGTCTCTGACCCTATCGACGAGGAGTCACTAGGAGCTGTGATGGCGTGTCAAACCAACAAAAATAAATTCCTACTCTAGAACATTTAAACGAGTAAAGAGGTGAATAGGGTCGAACCACAGAGACCAATGTAGCAATTGTTTATTATGTGAAATCAAAAACAAAATAAATAAAAATAAAAATAATTGATTTAGGAATGATTGATTTTAGAACACGAAATCACGTCGAAGGAAATTAACAATAAAGATTGAAAATAATATAAAGAAAAGCCTAATCAAGGTACTCTCCCGTTTGATACTGTAATTCGATCATAGACTCAAAAATATAAATTTCGTTCATTCTTATAGATAAAGTTATAATAGACAGTGAACAGCACATATCAACCAATCCATTCGTAATTATTCGATAACCCCCAGTAAAGCTCCGCAGATTATTACCCTAACTAATTAGACTATTCCCGAGTAAAGCTCCGCAGAATATAATCTATGGCAGCAATAGGCTCTAATGGACCCTCGTCTTAGCCAACAGAATCGGAAAAGCCGCAATCTATTTAGACTAAATTATTTATTTTCATTAATTTCTTAATTGAAATTAATTCGCCACTTCGATAGACAGCAATCACGGATTAACTAATCTATTCAACAATTCATCATCAAGTCAATCAATTAACAGGTTTCATTAATCAACAAACTCAACAATAATAAATCGATTAAGGCACGGAGATTAAATAAACATAAAACATAAACGAAAATAATTAAATCAAAGGAGTCTCACGAACTACATGCATCAAACGTAAAGTACCTTTACTAGATTTAAAACTTAGCCACACATAATACTAGTCTCTATCTATTATAACTGAAATTGACAAATAAAAAACGGAATTAAACCTTCTGTGAAATCCTAATTCACGTTCTTCTCAAATGCTACCCACTGTCGTCTATTATCTCCTAAAACTATCGTCCACTGTCTTCACAAAATATATCTCTCTATTTGTTGCTGCCGCCACCCACTCAATGATGGTCAAAATAATCCTCCTTTTGTAAAGCACGTTTCTACCTTCCTCTCTTCACAGTGTTGCCGTCAGTCTTGTGGTTCTCCAATAAAAATCTCCAGCCCCCACTTGCTGCCGCCACCAATCTGCTTTAATGATAAAGAATAACTTCCCCCCTCTCCTCAAAGTTGCCGCCACTCACACTCTTGTCTCAGATGTAAAAATATTCATCTCAAGCTCAAACTCTTCTGCCGTCCATCCTTAGGTTTTTGTCCCTTTTTTATTAAATAAAGTGGGCCCCCTTCTCTTAATTCCACGCCAGCCCACTCACCTTAGTCTCCTTTTGTATGTTGCGTATTTATCACTGATGCTGGCCCATTTTTGCGTCACTTACGCTGTGCGCTCCCCCTTTATTTGTTAAATTCGTGTCTTGATGTAATCCTCCAAAGGTTGTTGCGTGATGTCTGCCTAAGTTGCTCTTCTTTGTAGCTGATCTTTTGACAAATTAAATGCATCCCACAAAAACCCTTGTAGCTAATTAATGGGACAATTAAAATGTCTCTAGCTTCCATTTCGTCAATTTCACTCCAAATTGCGTCACTTTGTATTTCGTCACCTAGAACATACAAAGACACAAATTACCGTGGAAACACAAGCAGAACATCACAAAAGTCTACCAAAAGAACATAAAACATAAAGAATTAACATGACAAAATGCAAGTTATCAAGATGACAAATATTTTGTTACATTTATTGATGATATTTTAAGAAATAATTGAGTGTACATGTTGAACTTAAAGAGTCCAGTATTTGAAAGTTTTCAAAAGTTTCAAGTAATGATAGAGAGGGAAGCTGAGAGGAAATTGAAGTGCCTGCGAACAAATAATAAAGGTTAGTATACTTCCAAGGTGTTTGAAGATTACTGTACATCACATGACATTAAACATGAAAAGATAAAACCAGGGACTCCACAACATAATAGTGTTGTTGAGAAGATAAACAGAACAATTGTGGAGAAGGTTTGTTTCATACTCAGAATGTCTATGTTGTAAAACATTTTGGGATGAAGCAGTCTGAACTACAATCTACCTGATTAATTAAGCTCCCTCAGTTCCATTGGATTTTGAGATTCTTGAGAGTGCTTGGACTGGTAAAGATCTCACATATCATCATCTGAGACTTTTTGGCTAGAAGGTATTCAAATATATACCCAAGGATCAGAGAAAGAGGCTTGCCTCAAAGGTGATACGTTACATCTTTGTTAGATATGGTGGTGATCAGTTTGGCTTCAGGCTCTATGAGTTACAGAATCACAAGGTGGTCCGGAGTAGGGATGTCGTATTTTAGGAGCAAGAGAGAAATGTTGATCTTCTAAGAGAAGATAAGTTATCACACAGCAACTCATCATCTAGCATTGTTAATTTTTTGCCAATTTTTTCCACTATTAAGTAGTGTACAGCTGAAGGAGATAGAGTGTGTCACCAAACACATGAAGATGATGATCAAATATAGCCTGGCAATGATGAACTATATAAACCACATTTGGATAATGTTGAAGATGAAGTTGTTGAGGATAATAAGCAACGAGAGCAATAAGATACAACAATTAGTGATATAAAACTTTGAAGGTCTACAAGAGAGATAAGGCCTTCTACAAGGTATCCAAGTTCAAAATACTTGTTAATTACCACTGAGAGGGAGCCTGAGAATGTGCAAGTTGTTACATTTGCAAGATGTTGGATCTTATGAAGACAAAAATCTCTAGCTCACGTCTACAAAGGAAGAGATGAATTCTCTGACGAAGAATAGTACATATAAGCTTATGAAACTTTCAAAAAGACAAAAAGACTCTGAAGAATAAATAGGTGTTCAAGATAAAGAAAGATGGTGACAAGTTGGTAAAGCACAAGGTAAGACTAATGGTCAAACGATTTAATCAAAAGAAGGATATAAATTTTGATGAAATCTTGTCACTAATAGTCAAGATGACCATAATTCGAACAGTTTTGGGTCTAACTACCTATATGGATCTTAAACTAGAATAATTGAATGTTAAAAACAGTCTTCTGGTATGGAGATTTGGAAGAAGAGATATACATAGAGTAGCCAGAAGGTTTCAAAGGTAAAGAAAAGAAAAATATAGTTTGCAAGTTGAAGAAAAACCAATATGGGTTAAAACGAACTCCAAGGATGTGGTGTCGGAAGTTCGATTCTTTTATGACATATTATGGTTACAAACGAACTTATACCAATGCTTGTGTGTATTGTAAGAAGTTCTAGGCTGATAACTTTGTTATTCTTCTTCTATATATTAATGATATATTGATTGTGGGAACGTTCGTAGAATCCAAAAGTTAAAGGAGAATTTGTCTAAATATTTTGATATGAAATAGTTGGAACCTATAAAGCAGATTTAAGGGTGGAGATAACTCGGGATAGGAAGAGTAGAAGATTGTAGTTATCTTAGAAGAGATATATTGAATGGGTGCTTGAAAGGTTCAATATAAAGTATGCCAAGTCAGTTAGCATGCTATTTACACCTCACTTCAAGCTGAGTAAGTATACATGTCCCTCAATAGAAAAAAGATAAAGATGGTATGTTCTTTGTTTCATACGCATCTGTATTAAGGTCTTTGATGTATGAAATGGTGTGCTCAAGGCCAAATATTGCACAGACTGTTAAGATGGTGAGCATAATTATGAAATTCATATTGCATATATATATTTTCCTTAAATTGTTTATATTCATTGTTTTATTAAGACATGATATTAATAGAGCGTAAAAAGACTAGCACACTTTGTGTTTCTTTCTTATGAAGTAAGTAGTCAATCTCTTAGACTAATATATGAAGATATTTAAATAAAGGTGTAGATACTTGTTAAAGAACAACTTCACTAAACTGGTTTCACATGAAAAATTAATTTAGAACATTACTTGTATGTTTATTGAAATTTTCATTTTGATTATTGTATAGGTGACCCTTTCACTGGAGATCGCCAAAGTTATCTTCTATCGGGATTGACATATTTTAATACTACTTAGGATCTATTCTAGTTAAGAGTAACTCAATCATTAGTCATTTGATGTAGCATAAGCTATATGAAGATAGTTGAGTGATTACTATAAGATTCATCACCTTAAAGCGATTAAGGATAATGTTCTATTATTTTCGATTAGTATTGATTTGAAAAATTCTTGACTAAGGTAGAATGACATTTGAAAATAGTTTTTTAATGCCATTCATTGACTCAATTACTAATGATAGAGAACTAATACGATAGACTAAAATAGAGTATATATTAATTTCATACTCTATGTGTAATCGAAACATCGTATGATGGAATGATTAAATTATACAAAAAAATTAGCACGAAAAAGGTAGTCAAACAACTTTGACAATCCTAAATATTTAGATAGTTATGATACCTTTTTAGACTTCAATCTTAATCTATGTATATAAATTATTCAATTAGGTAATTAAAGATAAATTAAAAGAATTTAATTTATTAATCCTAAAAATGATTTAGGGTAATATTTTATATCCATCTCCATCATATTTAGGAATATGTCACACACAAAGAATGAACTAAAAAGAAAAGTTATTTTAATTAAATTGGACTTGATTGTAAAGTTTGAAAAATTTTATGATTATGTATGAGATGTTTAATAAATAAAAATCAATATAAGATATTATATTTTATTTGGACCAAATTAGTATTTAATTAGAAATAATTGTAATTCTAAATAAAGTTAAGTTGAAATTTAAAATTTAATTTAATTAAATTATTAAAATGTTTAAAACTAATTACAAATAGGCTTAAACTCTAAAGGAGCTATTATTTTTTGCCTAACCCTCTCTGTAACAGTTATATAGTTATTGTTGTTGATATTGTTAATTTCATAAACTGCTCGAGTAAAATCAAATTTTAAAATAAAGTATAAACTAAGATTTATATTTATATTATGATTTATGTATTAATAATTTTATATAATTTAAGTGATTTTAAATTTAAAAAATGCATAAATTTTATATAATTTAAGTGATTTTAAATTTAAAAAATGATATAAAAAAATTTTGTATTTATTTTCCTACACCTAGGATTAAATTCCACTCTAATTTTGAAGTGTTTTAGAAATCGAAAGAATGGAACGAGCAAGAATGGGGAGTTCGTTAAGCGACGTCTACTCTAATCCGTAAAGCTGCTCAAGCAAAAATATTATTAACTAATACTTAAAAGAGGGACGTTCAAGAATATGTACAATGCTTGAAACTTCTAAACGTAGTACTTCCCGTATAGATACAACAAATAATCTCTCGCCTTTCTCTTTCTTTCTCTCTTTTTTTAAAATTGATTTTAATATCGAAGTAATTAGGTTAGATGTTATTATATAGAAACACGTGAGATATTGACATGAAGAAACAAGTCTCAATCAAATTAGAAAGAAGTTCAGTCGAAGAATTCTGCAGGAACGCACTTATAACTACTCAACTCTACAAGAAGTGATAAGTTGATCATATATACCATCTTGTCAATGAGTAATTAGATTTGAGATGATTGGTTACAGGGTATCAATTAGGCTCGTCCGAAACTATTGCTTGGTCTGAACTTCAACTCTGTCTATTGGACCATTATATGAATGGTTTATGTTGCCAAGTTGGGGATTGAAATGGATTATCCTGCCAGTGGGCTAAATACTTCCACTGATAGAGGCCTAGAGCAATTTCCCTATGTTTCTTTTTAATGAACCATTGCTCAAACTGCAGGTGACAAAGGACCAAAAGCTAAAGGCACTAAAATGACAGACGAAATCTGTTGTGTTTATTAACCAGTTTCAATTATGTGTTCAGCAGATTTTATCCGTCTAATTTTAATAGGCAAAGCAGATCTCATCCCCAAAAATGAGGCTTAAATTGTAGAACTAGGTGGTAGAGAGCAGTCAGAGACCTCAAACATAGCTACTAGCCATCAGTTTCAGGTTTCTTGTCCATCCTCTTGAAATGATCATCGCTTTCATATGAGTTTCTAAGTATGTAAGAAACACCTGGCACCGAAGGATCGTCCCACCAGTGACACTTGGATCCTTAGTTTCATGCTTCTGAAAGCCCTATATAGTATATACTAGAGACTACTGGTGACTAGACCAAGCTATGGAAATGGAACATTTAATTGCATCTTTATTAAAAATAACCAACATCTATCCACATATGCTCCATTTGTGATGCAAGTGAAAGAGGGATTAACCCGATTTGGATTGATTGGATAGGGAGCTCAATGATGTCGAGCTAGTAGGTGTGATCAGAAGAAGAAGAAGAAAGATAAAAGAATAAAAAGAATTGGAGAGAAGGAGGAGAATCATATTTTGTTATTCATTGTTGTCCTTCACAGACTCTACCATTTAAGCTAAAACAATACCAACCTGATATTCCCGAATCATGTAACAAAATCATCATTAATCTAACCCTTACACGTGTCCTTACTAACTACCATAACTAGCTGATTCTCTTGTACTATCACTATTGGACTGGACTAACATCTATTAACTATACCCACTATTATCTTCTTTCAAGCCTCTTGATTCTTCTTCTTTACTGTCGCGATTTCGGTATCTTGAATTGTTACCTGCAACAATGCCCCCTTCTGTAGATCGTCCTTGTCCTCAAGGGCAAGGTCAAGAAACTATAATTTGAAGTCATTAGCCAGCTCCCAAGTAGCATTGGCAGGAGAGAAACCTTTCCAGTGCACTAACCATTGTGCCACAGCCTTCCTCTTTCGTTGAACCATGCACTTATCCAGTATAGCTGCTAGTTGTGAAGCTAAAAAATTAGATGAGGCAGGTATAACATACCCCAAGGGGTGCTTACCCACGACTTCTTCAATTGAGACACATGGAAAACGGGGTGCACATTAGCAGATGAAGGCAATTGAAGTCGGTAAGTCACTGATCCCACTTTCTCTTCAATCACGAAAAGGCCATAGTATCTAGGGGGACAATTTGTGATTGTCTCTGGTTGCTAATGTCTTTTGTCGATAAGGTTGTAGTTTTAAGTACACGACATCACCCACTTCAAATGTTCTCTCTGTGCACTTCTTATCTATAAATTGTTTCATACAATTATGTGCGCGTTGGAGATGAAACTTCAAGTTCTTAAGCATGTCTTCCTTATCAGCAAGGAATTGGTCCACGATAGCCACTGGAGAATCCTTAGGGAAGTATGGAATGTGTAGTGGAGGAGGAACCCCATTGAGAGCTTCAAACGGGGTGGTTTGTATCGTCGTGTGATAGTTTCTATTGAACCACCATTCGGTGAGAGATAACCATTCGTTCCACTTCTTAGGATTGTCGCCAGTCATGCTTCGAAGATATGTAGCTAAGCACCTATTTACTTGCTTCGTTTGCCCATCGGTTTGAGGGTGGTAGAAGGTAGAGTAGTGTAATTCCACCCTTTATAGTGAGAATAATTCCTTCCAAAACTAGCTTAGAAACACAGACCCCCTGTCGCTGATGATGGTAGCAGGCATTCCATGCAGTTTGAAGGCGTTGTCGAGGAACAACCTAACAATTTCATGAGCAGTGTAGGGGTGAGATAGACTCATGAAGTGAGAGTACTTAGTTAACCTGTCAACTACCATAAAGATAACGTCTTTTCCTTGAGATTTTGGTAAGCCTTCGAGAAAATCCATACTGATGTCAGAGAATATGGTTTGAGGAATGGGTAGGGGCTGTAGAAGACTAGGATAAGCCACTAGTTCAACCTTGTTACGTTGGCATACCGCGCACTCACTCACTTATTGCCTAACTGCTCTTTGTAACCCTTTCCAATATAATAAACTACTGACTTTTTGAAGAGTCACATTCATACCTGAGTGACTGCCCACTATAGAGTCATGAAAGTAGGATATAAGCTGTTTCTGTAAAGTAGGAACATTGCCCACCATAAGTCTGCCTTTCCGTATTAAAGAAGCATTTTTCCAACAAAAATTAGGATGACAGGTAGGATCAGCAGCAAGTTCAGATATGAGCTTCTGAATTCTAGGAACAAATTGCCAACTGTCGTGTACATGCTGTAGAGCATTGGTAGAATAGGTAGAGATAGCTAATTGATTAAATTATGTACTGTGGATTCTGGAGAGAGAATCTGCTGCCACATTATCCTTTCTTTGTTTGTAAATGATTTCATAGTCTAGCCCCAATAGCTTTGCAACCTAGGTATGTTGACTGCTTGTCGTAACCCATTGATCTAATAGGTAATTCAAGCTATGATGATCTATTTTAACCTTGAAATGTCTATCCTGCAAATAATGCTTTCAAGCTGCTACGGCTTGTAAAATAGCCATCATCTCGCGTTCGTAGGTTGATAAGGCTTGATGCTTAGGTGACAATGCTTTGCTAATATAGGCTATTGGGTGACCTTATTGAGTGAGGACATCACTAATCCCCAAGCCACTAGCATCAGCTTCGATAGTGAATTCTTTGGACAAATCAGGTAAAGCAAGCACAGGGGCAGTGACCATCGCGTGCTTAAGCTTATTAAAGGCACCCGTTGTTGTTGGAGCCTATAGAAATGCATCCTTCTGCAAGAGGGCAGTAAGCAGCTTGCAGATACTATCGTAACTCTTTACAAAGCGTCTATAATAGCCTGTGAGCCCAAGGAAGCCTCGAAGTTGTTGAACAGTAGTGGGAGTAGGTCAATTGAGAACAATGTCTATCTTTTTGGGGTCAGTGGAGACTCCATCACTGGAAATGAAAAGTCCCAAGTACTCTATCTTATCACCCCCGAACTCGCACTTAGATTGTTTAGCAAATAACATGTTCTGTCTCAAAATCTCTAGCACCATTTGTAAGTGTTGAACATGATCACTACAAGTACGACTATAGACCAAAATGTCATCAAAGAAATCCAAAACAAATTTTCTAAGATATGATTTGAAAACAATGTTCATATGGCTTTGGAAGGTAACAGGAGCATTGGTAAAGCCAAACGACATAATTAAGAACTCGAAGTACCCATGATGGGTTTTTAAAGCATTTTTGTGGACATCTAGTGGGGGCATCGGAATTTGATGGTATCCTGATCGAAGGTCTATCTTAGAATAGATATTAGACCCGTATAATTCTTCTAACAATTCGTCTACCAATGGAATGAGAAATCTATCTTTTACGGTAATGTTATTTAGTTCCCTATAATCAACACAAAACCTCCAAGAGTTATCCTTTTTCTTTAACCAAAACAACTGGTGAAGTAAAGGATCTTGTGCTAGGTTGTATAATACCTGCTTGTAGCATTTCTTCTACCAATCCTTCCATGACGTCTTTCTGAATTCCTGAGTACTTGTATGGCCTTTTATTCATAGGTTACGAACCAGGAAGCAGGAGAATCTTGTGATCATGCCCTCAGACAGGAAGGAGTCATTTTGGAGCCTCAAACATGTCAGAGAATGCCTTTAGAACCTGTTGAATTTTAACATCAGTAGTGCTATTTGATACAGATTGGTTGGCTTCCATGTAATTCAAGGTACCCCACTCTTGATTCTACTCTTGCACTTTTAAGCTGCATAACTGAAACTGGGATACTTTGGAAGGGTTTTGTAGAAGTTTAAACAACTGGTCTCTATCAATACATTTTACTGGTGATGTGCTAATGCCATATAGCAGCACTTGTTGATCCTGCCATATGAAGGCCATCCATAACTCCTTGTAGTTATACACTATGTTTCGCAAGGTAGAAAGCCATAGTACCCCAAGGACCATATCACTATTACCGAGCTCCAGGATTAATACATCAGCTATGAAATGGACCCCTTGCATTCTCCATTGAAAATCTTCGCAGGCTGCCTTACAAGCCATGCATTCTCCATTGGCAGCCTCTACAATCATAGACTTTACTGGAGTTTGAACACACTTTTGTCTCTTAGCAACACTGGAACTAAGAAAATTGTGAGTGCTCCTCTAATCAATAAGCACTTGCAGAGTCTTCAATCCTACACTACCCTTTACCTTCATTGTCTGATATCCAATAGTGCCTAAGAGGGCATTCAAGGAAATATGGGGTATAGCAGGTAACATTCCATTACCTACGGGAAGGGTAGAACCGGAAATATAAATGAACAGTGAGAGTTTATAAATGAAATTGCAGGCTCATGCATAATGTGTCATACAAATACATGTGAATAGTGACATTTTTGCACATGAAAATAATTGTACATGCATTCATTGACATTTCGGGTATAATTGTGA
>JAOTAX010146064.1:0-16016 GCA_025629825.1 Erythroxylum guanchezii | reverse complement strand
ATACGAGGCCAAAGGGAGCAACATGATCAGGTATCTGGAATTGGTGAAGCAGGAGTTGGGCAATTTCGAGCAATGCTAGGTCAGTAGGGTCGAACGACTGCAAAACGCTCGGGCAGACGCTTTCTCCAAGATGGCCTCCGATCAAAATGCGAGTAATAATATTTTGATCGAGCGGCTAGACCGGCCTAGCATTCAGAAAGCCAACGAAGTCTTCAAAACAGATACTAGGCCCTTTTCCTTTCGGTCCTGGGCAGAAGAAGTTTTTAATAGTGGCAGTTGAATACTTCACCAGATGGGTAGAAGTGGAAGCGGTCGCCACTATCACTGAGCAGAAAATTGAAAGCTTCGTATGCAAGAACATACTGAGTCGCTTTGGGATGCCTATGGTCTTGGTTACAGACAATGGTCGGCAATTCGACAACGACAAGTTCAAAGATTTCTGTGAACGACTGAGGATAAGGCTCCAGCTGACTTCAGTAGCTCATCCTCAAAGCAACGGGCTTGCGGATAATACTAACAAAAAGATAATGAGCGCCCTCAAGAAGCGCTTAGACAGACGAGAAACTTGGGTGGATGAAGTAGATGAAGTTTTATGGGCATATAGGACAACCCCGAACGGAGCTACAGGGAAAACACCGTTCCAAATGACCTTTAGGGCAGAGGCCCTAGTCCTAGTAGAAGTGGTTTTACATAACCAGAGAGTTTCGAGTTACGAAAAAGAATGGAATGACGAAGCCCGCAGGGCAGAGCTTGTGCTTCTCAGCGAAGACAGAGAGAGGGCGGCTGCTCGCTCAGAAGCCATTAGACCAAAAGCAACAAGGTTTTACAATAAAAGGGTCAGGCCGAGCGACATAAAGGTCGGCGGTTACGTTCTTCGAAATGCCGAGGCGGCTGGAAAACATCCTGGGAAGCTCGGTCAGACATGGAAGGGACCCTACCGAGTGGTCAAACATGCCGGACACTGCTCCTACATCCTCCGCGATACAAACGGCAAGATCCTACCGAGGCCCTGGAATTCTCAAAATCTGAAGACGTTTTATTAATAGATAAGCTTTCCTTTATTTATTTCTTTATCTTGTACTTTATCGCCGCTTATGCATTTGTAGTGGGTACCTTTTTCCTGGCTTTGCCAGTTAGGTTTTTTAACGGCCCACGCCCTAATCATCATCAATAAAGGGTTTCAAGTTTCTCGGCAGAAAGAGTCTCGTCAAAATGAGCTAAAACGAAAAAACAAGCTGATCGCCATAGACATCGCTCGGCCAGGTTGCCAAGACAGGGTCTTGGAACCAGGCAATCCCAAGTCCCAAAATCTTGGATCGCTCGACATCGACATCGCTCGACCAGGTTGCCAAGACAGGATCTTGGAACCAGGCGATCCCAAGTCCCAAAATCTTGAATCGCTCGGCCTCGACATCGCTCAGCCAGGTTGCCAAGACAGGATCTTGGAACCAGGCGATCCCAAATCCTAAAATCTTGGATCGCTCGGCCTTGACATCGCTCGGCCAGGTTGCCAAGACAAGATCTTGGACCCAGGCGATCCCAAGTCCCAAAATCTTGGATCGCTCGGCCTCGACATCGCTTGTCCAGGTTGCCAAGACAAGATCTTGGAACCAGGCGATCCCAAGTCCCAAAATCTTGGATCGCTCGGCCTCGACATTGCTCGGCCAGGTTGCCAAGACAAGATCTTAGAACCATCACTCGGCCTCAACCACGCTCGGCTAGGTTGCCAAGACAGGATCTTGGAACCAGGCAACTCCAAGAACAGAATCTTGGATCGCTCGGCTTCAGTATTGCTTGGTCAATTTTTTCAAACCAAACGACTAATCAGTTTATATTGAACGCGTTAATTTGTTGCGTGCTATTCGAAAGGACAATCTCTTATGCAAAGTTAATGGTTAGCGACCGCGATCGACTTAAGCTGAACGTGCTAATTCGTTACGCGCTGTTCGAAAGGGCAATCTCTTATACAAAGTTAATGACAGTTTAAAGCTTCATTTACAGACTTAGCAAGGCAAAGAAGGATAAAAATAAAAAATTTTATTATGTTTTCCTGGTCACAAGCCCGACCAGATGAGCTTTCGGGGGCGTTTTTACAAAATTAGAACTGCTTTGAAGTGGTGGAGGTAGCCGAAGCACTCGGGATGGGATCAGGATTTGTTGAAGGAACGGGAGAGACACCTCCGTGAGCGGACCCCTCGCCCTCGTCCGAGCTAAAGTCCAGCATCTCGTCCGGTAACACCTTTCGTTCTTTTTCAACCATCTCCCTCATCTCCTCAATTGAAAGACCGAGCTCAGGGGGAAGCATCGGCTCGGTATAGTCCTCGAATGAAGGACCTTCCGACCCATCAGGAACGCAAACACTATGACAGTTCCTCAAGAGGGAAAGAGCCAGATCGGAAGAAAACTCCAAATACTCCTCGCGTAGGTGCCGCTCTTTCCATCGCTTAATTGCTTCCACCCTTTGCTCTTTAATGGAGCCTTGCAACTCTTTCAGTCTGTCTTCAGCCCTCGATTTATCTCGGACCGCTTCGTGGCAATCCTGGAGGAATTTGGACCAAAGCTCTTGATCCGTCTCCATCTTCCTCTTCAAGCCTTCACACTCCTCCTCCAGCTTATCCCTCGCCGCAGTCACTCTGTTCCTCTCCTCTTCCCCCGTAGCGAGCTGAGCCTTCAACACGCTCCTCTCCTCCTCCCAAGATTTCCTCTCCTCCTTCTTCTCCTCCTCCAAAGAAGAGAGCTGAGCCCGCAAAAAGTCCTCCTCCTTCACCCCCGAAAGCTCGGCTCTCAAAACACGGACCTGCTCATGAAGATCCTTGACTTCCCAGTCCAGCGAGCGGGAGACTCCATCGAGCTAGTCGAGGCGCTGATATGTGGCGAAGGAGAGCGACAGACCTTGAGAGAGAATCCTGTTTTAAAAAAAAGTGGGGAAAAGCGACGAGGAAGTTACCCTTGCGCAGCTGCGCATCAGACTACCCAGCAACTCCTTTCCTTGTTGTCAAGAGCATCCAAAACTCCTCGTCACGGGAAGGAACAGCCTTCTGGGCGATCTGGAGGGACACGTCGATGTCCCTGATTGATGCAGTCTTATCCAGACTGATCGTAGATACCCACTTCCTGGAGTCGGTCGCTTGCTCCTTCCTCTTGCCTTTCTCCTTCTCCTTCTCCTTCTCCTTCTCCCTGCTTTTATCCGATGGGCAGGGCGGTCGGTCGAGAACCCGAACGGCTTTCTTCCTCCTCTTGAGAGGCAGCTCCACCTCCTCCTCTTCCTCCTCTGCGACCGCACCTGCCGATCGGACCATCACTGCCGGCCGTTCGGGGACAGCCGCCCGTATGAGTGCTGCAGACGGCTCGGGAACAACAGGCTGAGTGACGTCCTACTCGAGCACCGCAGGTCGAGCGACCTCGGTGCTGACCTCCCCTTTCTTTGTCTTCGATCTCTTGGTTTTCGGCTGGCCTCTGGGGTGGTTGGAGGATGCAGGTGGGAAATCATCAAGCCTTGCCATGACTGCATGACAATAAAAGCAGGTCAGAAACTGAATAGTACTTGAGCATGCAGTAAATTATTAAATTACAAAGAATCGACCAGGAGGGGCAGTTTCTTCTCCTAGCCCGCTAATTCGGGGCGGGGGGTCGATTAAAAACGAATCGACCGAGGCCCCCCCGCGATACCCCAGAATGAGACGATCAAAGTCGTATCGACCGAGCGCCTTAATGCGGTCGACCACCTCCCATTCCTCCTTGCTAAGGAGCAGACTCGAGATGTCATTCCACCGCTCGGTCAGGGCATACTTCCACGGCCTGGCTTCAAAGGTGCTTCCCGGGGGTCTCACAAGGAAATACTTCGTCCGCCAAGCTTGGACTTTAGAGGCAGTTCCAGCAGGACGATAACGGGCATCTCTATATTGGAGGTGCGGGACCCTGGCCCCAGCGCTCGAGCTTTGGTTCATCCGTAAGAAGTGACGCATAATGCCGATCGACGGAGGACATCCAAACTGATGACACAGTAAGGCTAGACCATTAATAAACCTCCAGCCGTTCGGAGGAATCTGGCTCGGCCTCAATTCGTAGGCGAAACACACCTCGTCAATGATTGGGGCATATGGGAGCTTCCCACCACTGACCGAGAAAAAGCTGTCTGACACAGCAAAGTACCCTCCTAGACTGCTATAAATCTGTTCATTCTCGGCAGCCAGTCTGGGTCCCCACGTCGTAAGGATGTTATTCCTGATGACCGATCGATTTAACTCTGCCGCGGTCATCGTCGATGGGTCACTCGGCGGTTTCTCGACAAGCTGCCCATCCTTCCGGGCACTTGCCCCAATTTCCTCAGTTCCCCCTGCCTCAGGCGCCTCATTCCTGCCGGCCTCCAGCATCTCAACTACTTCCGCTACTACTTCAAGCGGCCCAACTGTCTGCAAGGTCCTCTCGGCGGTTTCGTCCCTCGAACTAACCCCGCTTCTAGGCTTGGTTGATGACATGCTTACATAAAGAAATTTAGAGGATGAAGAGAAGAAAAAGAACGTACCTAGTTTGGTGGTTGAAGTTAGGGATTTCAATGACGATTGAAAGCAAACTCTGGAGACTGTAAGCAAGAAGATGCAAATGAAAGAGAAAATCTGTAGTCTATCGATCCTGAGTATTTACAGAAGATCGGCCGAACGGACGTTCCAACCAACACTTGACGCGTGGCGAACATCCGAGCCGAACACAGACACGTGGCAGAATCCGAGCTGAGATGAATTAGGGTTGTTAGAAATCCGGAGCGGCGCAACAGCTGAAAGGATGCGCCTGACGGCCGTACAGCCGTCGAAACGACGCACCTGACAGCTGTACAGTAGCCAAAAGGACGTACGTGACAGTCTGTCAGAGAACGTGAACCGTCAGTAATGATTACACCTAGTGCTTCATTTAAGCCTTGCCGCCCAGTCGATTAGTCCTGCCACTACACTTGCCTGATCGACTTCATCATTACACCAGGTCGACCTGCCATATCGCTATAGCCGATCGATCGGTTCTGTCATTACCCTCGATCAGCCTGCCATGCCATTACCTAGGATCGGACGGTCACATCACAATAATCGATCGATCGGGCCTAGCACAACCTGCCTCAAAGACGCTATAAATCCTTACGTACTCCTTCGACCCTTCTCTTGAATCAGACTCGAGGAGTAGGGGGCTTATGGTTAGGTCGACTGTGCTAGGCCCAGGCCTAGGTCCACACGTCCACGGCCCATTCGCAAGTATTAGTCTCCTATGCAAACGTAAATAGTAAAGACCTACGTAAAGACCTAAACCTAGCGTCTATTCCATATATAAGGTACTATTTTGCCATAATATAGGTACGATATTAGAACCCTGAGACTCTTGTCTTTCAGCTATCATAACCCTCACCAAAAGACTAACTTGAGCATCGGAGGGGCCTGCCGGTTATCAACCCCCGGCGTGCCTTTATTGTTTTGCAGGTGTTTTGGAACTAACATCGACCAGCTTCATGGATCCAAGCGATAACGTCCAACCTCACCAGAATCAGGCTGAACCAAATATGGTCATCGATAATCTTCTCTATGAAACCATCAAACACCTTGCTAACAGCCTTCATACGCTTCCTAAGACCCTGAAGATCAAACGGAGCAATCTGCGGAATGTAATCAGCCAAGTTCGGAGCTGCTGTTACTTGCATCCCCTCGTGAATCACAGTTGTAAAGCCTCTATCACCGAACTCCTTGTCTGTATACTTCTTGCCAAAAACCATTCTGCAGCTGATATCAGCACCAAGAGACGAGACCTTTGCAGTGAGATTAACAGAAACTCGTTCATAAGAAGCCTTTTTAATGTAAATAACCAAGAGGTCAATCTCTTCTTTTCTTAGGGACTTGAAGGAATTGACCTTAAGGTTGCTAAGCAACTCTAGAGTGCAAAGCTTACGCATATTTCGCCAATAAGGTCCATAAGGAGAAAAAGAAATGCTCGTCTGCTCGTAACAAATATACTTTCCAGCCTCAACTGGTGATCTGCTTGCAAACAAAAGATCATGCGTCTTGAGGAACAACTCAGCCACCTTAGGAGACGACACACCAATGGTTGGAACGAAACCTAACCTCATGTGCATGAGCGGACCATGTTTTTTGGCTAGGTCATGCAAAGCTCGCTGAGGGTACTTTCCCAACAAGTGAAGGCAACCGATAATTGGCAACCCTTTCGGACCAGGAGGCAGCTTCTTAACCTTGCTATTGCGCTTTCCAAGCCATGCTTGAAAGATGAAGGCTAGTCCTATCAAGGACAGAGCTATTGTAACCCAAGCCATGAAATGGTATATCTAACTTGATCTCCACTGATCCTGCACGAACGTTATAAGTAATGAACAAGAGCACTAAACGTTCCTATCTCATCCCGACGGACAAGAGCATTGTTTAGTTTCAATATCAGAAGAGGACATTTTTGGAGCAATCGTAGCAGACAATATTATATATGTCAAAAACCCGGTTAATATACAGGTATGGCGAAAATGACGATGCATTTTTTATCTGCTCTTTGTATCGACGTTGTAATCAGAAAAGTAAAAGTTATATATGATTTATATTATGCATGTTCTTGTAACATCATGATGGGTCATGAAGAACCAATATTAGGTTTTATTTTGTATTTTATAATTCTTATTTCTTAAAATAGAAATACTATTATATAAAGTGAAAACTAATATAAAGTTCGTCATACAAGTAATTTTGGCTTTTAAGTGTCAAATGGACATAATACTTCAATTTTAAATCGACTTAAATGACATTATCAAAACTATTTATTTATATTCTTCTTTTTTCTATATAATTAGTTGAAATTTTATGTCTAAATTAAAATTTCCTACCTTCCTCCATGTGGCTCCGAAATCGAGCACAAATACTTCTTTAACATTGACATGGTAAATAGCTAAAACAATTACATATAATCAGGACGACTTAAGCATCTTAATGGAATTTTATAAAGAGATATCTAATGAAAAACATACCCCACTTAACAGCATTTTAAGATTACAACTCGATGTTTTGAAGTGACATACGATAACAAGACAAGTCAAAACCACAAAGCTCAAAGGTTAAGATCCGAATCTCAAAATTTTGATCCAATGTAATAAGTTGGATTAAAATGCATCAAAGAAATATAATTGAATTTAGAGCCACGGCCTGACCGTAATGTCAAAAATTACGTGATTTTTAATTTTTAAAAATATATATATAAGGTGGGTCGAGTTGACCTGGTCAACCTATGGTCAGGCCAATCTACAAGCCCGACCCATTGACATTCCTATGAACACCTCAAGTGAAAATAGACACCTAATGGAAATTATGGACTACTGTAATGTGAGAGTAATATGTTAATAAACATTCTTCATCCTACAAAACTTTAAACAAATAGATAGTATAAGACTAGACTAAAATTAAATGAACCTAGACAAAATAATCAAGGTCTTAAGTTAAAAAATATGTTAATTCTATTCGCTTTTCTTTTAAATTTAAATATATTTTTAGATGAGAATAAGTTATAGATATTTTAATTAAAAAGTTTCTTATTTAACATAATAATTAGAGCAATTTTATTCTTAAATACTTTGTCTTTGAAAAATTAACTTATAAATCACTAAAAATTAATAAAAATACTTTAAAACTTATATTTTATAACATTTTTTCAATCTTAGAAACAATTTTATTAGGAAAAGATATGTGTAAGTATATTTTCTCAAAACATAAATGTATATAACTTCAATAATTGAGCCCTATGATTTGATGGAGGAAATAAAAAAAATCATCTATAGACTCTTTACACCTAATTATTCCGAATAATACTCGCATGCTCTGTATTATTGCAGTTGTTGGTTGTTGGTATAGAGTTACCCAATGCTTGTTCCCCAAATATTATTGTTAGTTCTTCTCTGGGAAAGAAGCTCATGACTTGTAGGCCTTCTACCTCCACATGACATTGCTCTATCAGACTTTATCTCATTGTAGAAAATTCCCCACTACTACCTCTCATAGGAGTCTAGGTTGTGTCTCAATCTTAGTGTGGCTAATCATCCTCTCAAACCAACAACTGAACATCACCTTAGTAAGCTATTGCCTCACCAACTAGCTAATTAGACGCGAGCTCCTCCTCAAGTAGATTCCCCATTTGGATCCTCAGCTTATGGGGTATTAGCACTCGTTTCCAGTTGTTGTTCCCCTGCTAATGGAAGGTTCTTATGTGTTACTCACATTTCTACCAATGGAAATACCACTCATCATTCGACTTGCATGTGCTAATCATGTCTCCATCGCTCATCCTAAGTCAGGATCGAACTCTCCATGAGATTCTTGGTTGCATTACTTATAGCTTCCTTGTTCGTAGACAAAGCAGATTTTGGATTATATTTCATTTTAAGGCATAACTTGTGTCCATGAGCTTCATATTCACTTAAAGTTTGTGTCAAGAAATATAGCCATCCATACCCCCTCACATTAATCTCACTAGCCATTTATTCATTCTCATTTGATCACAACGGTGGTGGAGCAAGTCAAAATAGAAAATGTCATATTGGGTTTAGGAATAATTAGACTCAAACTGATGACTTCCACCATATCAAGGTAATACTCTATCGCTAACTTATATCCTTTCCTTTGTGCCCATCGAGAAATAGAATTGACTAATCCTAAGGAAAAAGTTCAACAAACTCAACACCACTATTCTTGAACAACTTAGAATCGAGCCTTCTTTTTTGCAACATTAAATGTGCAAAAATAATGGAAAAAATTGGATTCAATTGTCAACTGCTTCTGTCGAAGATGGGATTGACTACAGATTTGAGTCATAACACATAGTTCATAAAAGCATATGATTTTCCTGATCTAAATAAAGTAAATTTTGCATGAAGAAGATTTGGCTTAACATGTGCTATTTGATATAGGTAGGAGAAGACTTTGACTCTCTATTCTTAAAAGAAAGAAATTTAAGTAATTAAAACCAAATGAAGATGATACCTACCCCTTCTTCTTGCACCAAAGATCTTACCATTTCTTAAGGAACTGGATTTGCATCTCCTTTCCATTTATATTCAAAAGTTCTTATATGTTTTCACAGATCTTTAAGACGCCAAAAATTAACGAAGTCGTTTCTTTAGGAACATATACAAGATTCGCCACTATAAAAATAAAAAAGACTGATGATAAATCACCATTAACTATTCATTCATTAACTACTTCATTTATGAATTACGAATTTTATATTAACAGAAATAAAATACATGTCTATTATATCGAGATAAAAATTTGTAACTTATTATCCTCTTGCTTAGTAGGCAAAGATTGACCTCCATGAAAAGGATGATTCATTCGGATCGCCATGAGAGTCCAACTACATTGCATTATTAGAATTCATGTTGTATATTTGGATGAGATTGACCTCCTTGCTTCTCTAATGGTACAATCCTCTTCTCACTAAGCTCATTTATGCTTGATCCAAAAAGAAAAAATATAAGATTAGTGCTAACAGTTCATCACAAAAAAAGGACTCTTTGAGCCAGGATCACTAACTAATACGAATAATGTTTTTTTTGTATATTTTCCCTAGTTTTGTTGCTATCATGTATCATATAGATGTTCCTTCAATACAACATAGGTCATTGAAAGGATCTCAAAGACCCACCCAAGCACAAAATCCATGATCTTTCAAAAATAGATTTCTATTTGAAGAGTGCATAACGGCATGGATAACCTCACACTAAGTTGTCATTATGGGATCCAATTTGAGATTTTCCTTAGGAGGTGTCGAGAAGGAATTGGAATGTGATAATATTGATTCATACAGATATAAAAGAAGAGCCTCTCTATTGATTCAAAAGTTCAACCTATGGGATAAGGATAGTAAAAAAGGAAAAAGTTGAAGATTTCACATAATACTTTTTTTTAATAAAAAAATCAAGAAGATTCTTTTGTAAACTTCTTTTAGTACCAAACTTATGGAACTTAAATAATGACAGAAGAGAATAAGAAAAAGTGGGTATAATAATAATAATAATAATAATAATAATAATAACAACAACAATAACAACAACAACAACAACAACAATAGCAACAACAACAGCAGCAACAACAACAACAACAACAACAACAGCAACAACAACAGCAGCAACAACAACAATAGCAACAACAATAACAACAACAACAACAACAACAATAATAATAAATAAAAAAGAAAATGAAGTATAAGAGTCTATATTCCAAATGAACAAATTCAAACTTGGAAAAGTACCTTTCTAAACTCGGAGAATGAGGGTTAAACGGATTGATCGAAAAAGATTTCGTGTTCTTATTATAAGCTATAAGAAAATTAAAAGATCATAATTACATCTGCATATGTTTAGTAAAAGGAATGTTAAAAAACGATCGATAATTTTATTAATAAAAGGACTCAAATACAAAACTCAAAACACCGAAGGTAAATAAAAAACAGAAGATAGAAGACGAAACTTGGACACACTACACTTAGGACTCATTTCTCTCACTTAGGACTCAGTTCTCTCTCTTAAGACTCACTTCTCTCTCTTCATTTGGCAGTACAACAACAAATGGTCCTATTGCCTATTTATAGGCATGCATCACCGACTCTTGCAGACAATTCTAGATTTCCAAGTTGCCCACTTGCACGATTCTCTAGATTTTTCCTTCCTTTTTTTTACATATCTATAGTTTTCTACACATCTCTAAAATTAGTTGGTGATTTCTAACACTCGCCCTTACCAACTAATTTCTCTTCAAAATTTTCCTTGAGATTATCCCAAGCTGCTCGCAAAACTCTTCATGTTTTTTTTTTCGCTGAGACCTTTTGTGAATATATCTACAACTTGGTCTTCTGTTCTGATGTACTTCATTTTAATATCGCCTTTGAGAACTTTTTCTCGAATATAATGATAATGTACCTCCACATGTTTTATCCATGCATGGAATACTGGATTCTCCGCTAGTCGTATTGCTGACTGGTTATCACAAAATAGCTTCACTGAGTAGTCTGTTGGTTGATTTAGATCTTTTAATAACTGTATGAGCCATGTACATTCTTGTGCTACCATTGTTGCGGCTCTATACTTGGCTTCTGTACTTGATAAGAAAATGTTGGTTGTCTCTTACTGCACCAAGAGATTGCTCCTATGCTAATGTTAAATATGTATTCGTTTGTTGATCGTCTTGTGTCACAATCTCCAGCATAGTCGACGTTGCAGTACCCTTTAACCTGACATGTACTATCTCTCTTATATAAGAGACCATGGTCAATAGTATTCTTGACATACCTTAAGATTCTTCATACTGCTTCCAAGTGAGGCTTCTTTGGATTTTGCATATATCGGCTAACAACTCCAACTGAGAATGCGATGTCTAGATGTGTCAGTGTGAGATAGATTAGACTGCCCATGAGCTGTCTATACATCGTGTTATCTTGTAAGTATTTTCCTTCTGTAGCTCGAAGTTTGGCATTTACCTCCATTGGCGTTGATATTGGCTTGTAGTCTAACATACCAAATCTTTCTAGAAGATCTTGTGCATATTTCTGCTGACATAAAAACAATCCATCTTTTGTGCGCTCTACCTCTAAACCAAGAAAGTGTTTCAACTCACCCAATTCTTTCATCTGGAAATGGACCGAGAGATTTTCTCGACTTTGTTGTATCTCTCCTTCGTCATCTCGTGTGATGATTAAATCATCCACGTATACCAAGAATATGGCCAGCTTATTACCTCGTGTCTTTACAAATAAGATTGAGTCTGCAGGCACTATCTTATAGTCATTCTGAACAAAGAACTCTCCAATCTTACCATACCATACTCGTAGTGCTTGCTTTAAACCATACAATGCCTTCTTCAACTTGCAAATGTAGTTTGGATAATCTTTATTCTTAAAACTTTTAGTTTGTTCCATATAAATCACTCGGTCTAACTCTCCATGTAGGAAGGCGTCTTTACGTCCATCTACCAGAGTCTCCAAGACTTGTTTGCGGCAAGTGCTAGGAGCACACGAACAGTTGTAATCTTTGCCACTGGACTAAACATCTCCTTATAATCTAACCCATACTTCTGTGAAAAACCACGAGCCACTAGTCGTGCCTTGTATCTCTCAACTGTTGCATCTAGACGAGTCTTTTTCTTATAGACCCATTTACACAAGATTGGTGTTACTCCTTCAGGTTTCGGCACCAAATCCTATGTTTCATTTTGTTTTAATGCTTGAATTTCCTCATTTATTGCCTTTTGCCATTCTTTGCTTTGTGACGCTTTGTTATAACTTGTCGACTCTTTCAGACCAATTTCCTCTATTATTGCTGCATTTGCATACTTTAGATTTGGCTTTCTTTGTCTAGCTGACCTTCGTGGTTGAGGCGATGGCTGTTGAACATCTTCTTCAAAGTCCTCTATCTGACTTGGCCTTATTTATTTTGGAGTTGAATGATGGATTCCTGTTTACCATGGGCTTTTCTCTTCTGACAGCCTCATCTTCATAGACTCTTCCTCACTTGGTTGCATAGTATCAATTCTAGATTCTTCAATTGGTTGAGTCTTATCAACCTCTGTAGATTCTTCTAATCGTTGTTGTAGCTGCTCCTCTATTTCTTTTGAATCTGGTAATAATATAGCTTGTGGTGACCGCCAATGCCTCATCAAAGACAACATTCCTACTTACGTAGCATCGTCCAATAGTAGGGTCACAACATTTTCATCCTTTACAACGGCTGTCATATCCGACAAATATGCAGTGTATTGCCTTTTTATCAAATTTGCTACGTAGCTGATTTGGTACAAATACGTAGCACACGCATCCAAACACTTTAAAGTACCCTACTGAGGGTTTGACCTTTCCAAGCTTTTCATACGGTGAGGTTCCCAATTTTTCTTGAGGTAATATGTTAATCACGTATGCTATCGTCTCCATACCTTCAGCCCAAAACCTTGCTGGTACATTCTTTGCATGTAGCATACTTCTGCATATCTCTGCCAGGTGACACTTCTTTCTTTCTGCTACTCCATTATGTTGTGGAGTACCTGGACAAGTCAGCTGCCTCCTAATCTTATATTGTTGCAAATATTGTTCGAATTCGTTAGAAGTGTACCCACTACCATTATCTTTGCGAAGGCACTGTATCCTTCGCCCTATCTCCTTTTCAACTTTCACTTTGAACTCAACAAACTTACTCAGTGTCTCTGACTTTTCTCTCATAAAATTGACCCACACATATCTAAAAAAATCATCAATAAAAGAAACAATGTACCTGAATTAGCTGACAGATGGCTACTTTACTGGTCCAAATACATCAGAGTGTATTAGCTCCAGGGGTGCTTTAGCTTGATACTCTGACTCTTTGTACGGTAATTGATGTGCTTTGCCATATTGACATCCTGCACATACAATGTCATCTCAGACATCTAGAGTTGGAAGCCCTCTGACCATTGATTTTTTCATTATCTCCTTTAGCTTCCCGTAGCTTACATGTCCTAATCTTGTATGCCATAGATCAGCCGTCTCATTTTTCCTTATCTTATCTATGTATGTTGTTTTTGCTGACATTACATAGACAGACTCCACTTTTTTTCCTTCCATCATGGGTCGACTGATAATTTTTAACTCATTGTATATCTTGATGTCATTTGGTCCGAACAATACAAAGTTTCCTGTTGACGTCATTTGAGATACAGATAGGAGATTCTTCGACATACCTTTCATGTGGTAGACATTCTGTAGTTGCACTGGCCGCTGACTATAACGAGGAACTATGATGGTATTGCCAATATGTGTTATCGACAATTTTGAATTATTGGCATTTACCACCACTTGCTCTCCTTTATACTCTAATGTCCTCACCAATTTCTTTTTGTCACCTATCATATGATTGGAGCAGCCAGAATCGATGATCCAATGATCTTTATAGTTGATTTGATTTTCTCCTACAGCTGTGAGTGCCATCTCCACCTTTGATATTGCACCACTTTTCTCACTTATTTCTTTAGGATTTTCCATTACTGCAAATGATGCATGGAAATCCCATTTTGCTTCACTATCCTGCTGCGTTGACGTGACAATATTTCCTTCCATGCGTTTTGGCCTCCAGCAATCTCGAGCGAAATGACCCTTCCTTTCGCAGTTATAGCACCTATCTTCTTTCTGAGTATTTTGTTTATTGTTACGACTTGTATCTTAGCCTTGACGAGCTCCCCCTTGCTTGAAGCTCCCTTTCCATTGGTGGCCTCGCCAACCTCCTCGACCTCTCGAGGTTTCCTCCGTCACGTTACTTCTCTTGACTTTCCCTTTTCCTCCTTTATTGGTGAAAAGGGCTTTGTCTTCTTCTTTAATAAAAACTTTAGACATTTGTTTATCTAAAGCTTCTTGATTGGCTAAGATATTTTCTAGCTCTGTCAAGGTTGGTTCCTTTGCCCAACCCTGAGTAGCTGTAACAATACCAAGAAATTCTGGGCGTAACCCATGTACAATAATCTTTCTCATTCTTGTTTCAGTTATAGCATTAAGAGGATCTAACTTAAAAATTTATTGACATAAAGATTTAACTTTAGTAAAATATTCACTTACAGTCATGTTGCGCTGCGAGATCGACAATAACTCGCTCTCTAAGTGCTAGAGCCTGGTGTCGTTGGTGCGTGTATACAACTGGGCGAGAGTGTCCCATGCATGCTTCGGTGTCCTTGCATCCTTTATTTGCTGAAGTATGTCGCCTTCTACCGTCACTGATAACACGTACATTGCTTTACCTGCTATAATTTTCCACTTCTTTAACTCTTCTTCTAATGTTGGAGGTTGAGTCTCGTTTCCTCCAACAACACCCCATAAATCTTGTCCTAGCGGATAAAACTGCATACGAGTGCTATATGTATTATAATTGTTATTATTTAATTTTTCTATGCCACTAACAGTGGTACTCATGTCTGCCATAATTACTCGATCCCTGATCGAATAATTTCACAATCTCGGATTGTGACTAAATTTCGGTAGAATCTAGACTAAGACACAATCCCTGATCGCAAAAAAATTTGGACAATGGAGCAATGACTTTAGACGACACAACCTGGCTCTAATACCACTTGTTAAAAAAACGACGATAATTTTATTAATAAAAGGACTCAAATATAAAACTCAAAACACCGAAGGTAAATAAAAAAACAGAAGACAGAAGAACGAAACTTGGACACATTACACTTAGGACTCACTTCTCTCTCTCAAGACTCACTCCTTTATCTTCATTTGGTGGTACAACAACAAATGGTCCTATTGCCTATTTAAAGGCATGCATCACCGACTGTTGCAAGACAATTCTAGATTTCCAAGTTACCCACTTGCACGATTTTTCCAGATTTTTCCTTCCTTTTTTTAACATATCTAGAGTTTTCTTAGATCTAGAGTTTTTTATATTGGAAAAATCGGGTAATTTTTCCCTCTAAAGTAAACAACTAATGAAGTGAACCGATTCGGTAATACCCAAGAAAGACCGCCAAACGGACTCCTAAGACAATATTACCATTCCACGTAAAAACCAGGAAAGGACAGAGGGGTCACAAACGGTCCCACTTAAAACTCGACCTCCTAGATAGAAATTACGTGCACGGTGTATTTATTACAACCTAACCCATGTACATACACGAACAGTAAATATACCCAAATAATTGAACACAACACTACAAATATACCCGGCAAATAATATTGAATACTATAAATGCGGAATAAATAAAAGAGATAAGGAAAGAACACGCCTGAAAATTGATAACGGATTTCGTCCAATTTTGCCTACTTCTCCGAGCATCACTTAAAACGGCCTGTTCTTATTAAGAAGAGAATACTAAATTTGATATGTATACAAATTTTGAGTATTTATCAAAATTTTGGGATGGTTTTGATTAGGATGGGGAGAAGTTATTTATAACTTCAAAAACTCCTCCCACCTTCATATCTTCCCAATATGGGATAAGAATTGTGCCATTAAAAGTCAAAAATACCATGCC
>JAOTAX010145952.1:0-16031 GCA_025629825.1 Erythroxylum guanchezii | reverse complement strand
AAAACTCCAAGCTCAATTTGCCTTTCCTTTTGCTCTTGGATTGTCATTCCTTGGTCTCCTTCAAACAACCAAGTTCTTATTTAGCACAACATTCCCATAGAAATTCATAAAACTTCAAAAATCACAAAAATGAAATAAAACCTAAAATTAGGTTTAGGTTTAACTTACCCATAGTCTATCTAGGTTGGAAAAACCAAAACCTAGTTTAAAAATTCATTAAAAAATATCCATCTAGGGTTTCTCCTCTTTCTTCCTACACAACTCATTCTCTTCTCGAATTCCTTTTTATTTTTCCACTAAGGAAGAAGAAAGATGATGCTTACCTTAGGTTTAGCCCAACTCTTCTTCTTTCTCCTTTTTCCGTAGCTTCCACAAACTCTTCTTCTTTTTCTCTTCTCTTCTCACGACTTTCTCTTCTATTTTCTAAGTCCCACGACGTTTCCTCTTCTTGTTTTAAATAATACCACATTATGCTTGCTCTTCCCTTTTTACCCTTCATTTGATTGGTTCTCCCAATTTTTCCCCTTTTGTCCATCAACTACTAACATCTTCACTCCTTATTTTAATCAGGTAAATGAAGAAATTTCATAATACTTCCTTCTAGAGAAATATTCCTCTATGTCGTATGTTTCTATTGACACCAAAACCACTCAATTTAGTTCAGTAATTTGAAAGTTATAGCCCAAACATTTTTTGGATATTACAAAATCGAGACTGTACACTATACCCAACTTCACTCCAAAAATTGAAAATCTTAAGGACTGAATTGAAATTCTATTCCTTCATATAATTTGTAGCTCTATGTCTCTATTTTATTTAGAAACAAGAATTAACTCATTTGGATTTCTACAAATCGAGATGTCCCCCAAATACTGAAGCATGTTCAGAAAAAGATCCAACTCATACTCATATAACCGATCCTCTCACTTTGATCCAATAAATCTTTTTCAAATCAATACCAAAAGCTATAAATTTTTATGAAGAGCTAGAGGAATGTGTTAGGAATCCAACAATTTAAAATTCAGGTCAATCAGAGGTCGGACAAAAAAGTTATAAGCAAAAGAGTGAGAGATGTTCAGATTAGGAAAATCAGCAAAGTCGCGATCGCGACTAGTCGCAACCGCAAATTGCAGCACAGACGCGTAGGTTCGCGATGGCGAACTGGGGTGTGGACGCGCATTTCGCGACCACGAACTGTCGCGATCGCGAAATGCTTCCCTTTGCTTTTTCTTCCTTAGACCTGTTTAGTAAAAAGGGCATAACTTTTACTACAAATATCGGATTAAGGTCATTCAAAGACTGTTTCGAAGAAGACTTCTAGACCTACAACTTTCATGAAGACCTCAAAAAAAATTTCCTCTAAAAGGGTAAAATTTCCAATCAATGCAGCTGTCCCGAAAGTTCACCCTATGCTGTAACACAAACTTCAAATGATCATAACTTCCAGCCCCGATATCGAACAATGTCATACTTGATATCGTTAGAAAGCTAGAAAGATAAGCTACAACTTTCATGAAGACAACTTTATCAAAACCTCTCTAGATCAACCCAGAAAAATCACAGAAGTTTCAGATCAAAAATCCAACTCTCTCCTACTATTCCTTCCCAAATTTTTAGACTTTCAAATTTTCAAAAAACAACATTTCAAATTTTTTATTTCTAGTTTTTCTACTCCATTTCAATCAACTCATTCACCATAAATTTATACTACTCCAAAAATATACAAGTTTAGTCAAAAATCATCAAAAACTCAAAATTCGTAATCAACCTATTCATGCTCTGTTACTTTTCTGCCTTTTCAACTTTAATGCTCAATCACTATTCTTCTTCTCAACTTTCATTTTAACTCAATATCATCCATAAACAAATTATAGTCTATGATTAATCATGAACACTAATAACAGAACATACACACATATACCCACTCATCATCAACTTACTACATTCACTAACTTAATCTTGTCTATCTTTTCAAATTCAAGAATTCTCCTTTTCTTTACCCATGACTAATCACTAAAATTCCTCATTCATTAGTTCTAACTTTTAAGAAAAGTATGGGATCCAATAGGGAATGTCTTTCTTCGTTCATGGCTATCCTTCACTTATCTTCTTTTAAACTTCAGACTACTTCCTTATAAGTGGTAAAAATGTCATCAATTTCAATTGGAGATGCATAAGACACCATATTAATATAACAAGCAGGTACTTGAATGATCCTTTCTGGCTTTCTCAATGCAATTGGTAATTATCGCTGTAGAGGTTCTTGGGTTGGAACCTCTTCTTCATCTGGCTCCTCTTCTACTAGAAGAGTTTCGACATTTGCTTCATCATTTGTTGGGGTAACAATTCTTCCTTCAAACTCTACCTATTTTAGAGGACCATTTGTCTACTTAACATTTGAAGTTGTCACCTTTCTTAACATGGTAGATTCGTCAAAGGTAACATCCCTGTTAAAAATAATTTTGCTTTAACTCTGGGCACAAAAGATGATATCCTTTCACACTAGAGGTGATCCACATGAAATTGCCTCCTTTGCACGTGGATCCAACTTTGAATCCTTAACATGATAGTATATCGTGGAACCAAACATATGTAAGGAATCAGAATTTGTAGCAGGTTTTCCAAATCATTTTCCAAAGGTGTTTTACCACCAGTTGATGGAAGGCAATTAATGAGATGGAAGCATATGTAACAGCCTCAACCTAAAATTCTCTACCCAATTTAACATTAGAATTCATACACCAAACTTTCTCCGATAATGTCCAATTCATACGTTCTATTACCCTATTTTATTGGGGTGTATCCCTGATTGTGAAGTATCTGACAATAACTTCATCTTTTTAGACTTTTAAAAATGGATCACTCTTATACTCCCCACCATTATCTGTATGGAGACGCTTGATCCTTCTGCCTGTTTACGTTTCCACCATCTTCTTCCATTTGAGGAAAACTCCCAACACTTCATCCTTAGTTTTCATAGTATACACCTATGCTCTTCAGGAAAAATCATCAACAAAGGTCATATAATAGTGTTTTTCTCCCAAAGAAGTTTTGGAAGATCCCCACACATCAGAGTGAACATAATCCAAATCACCCTTCGTATTATGGATTGCAGTGTTGAATTTCACTCTTGACTGCTTTCTTTTGACATAATGTTCACAAAAGTCTAATTTGCAGGTCCGATCTCCTTTCAACAATTCTTGATTTACTAATATCTTCAAGGATTTTTCATTTTCATGTCCCAAGTGCATATGCTACAACCTAGCTACTTCTAGCTCTTGATCATCTTAAAAGCTACTGTTGTTTTTCTAATAACTGAATTACCTTGGTAATAATACAAGTTATGGTGTCTTTGAATTCCTTCCATTACCATAAGTGCAGCAGAGATGACTTTCTTTACTCCATTTGTGACATTTGTAGTGTGGCCTTTGATTCTAGGACTCCCATAGAAATGAGATTCTTCATCAAACTTAACATGTATCTGACATCTATCAGAGTCCTAGTTGTTCCATCTTGATTCCTTAAGCAAATTGAACCAATCAAATTTATTATGTAGGGATTGTTATTTGTTGTGTAAACAAATCCACCTTCTAGCTCTATAAAAAAAAACAATCTCGATTGGGACATATGTGATGGCTAAAACCTGATTCGAGCAGCCATGGACTATAATGGTTTATTGAGGATGTAACAACCAATGAAAGATACAAGTTTGTATCTTCACACTCAGCAATATTCAAATTTGCAACAGCCTTTCCCTTATCAAGTTTTTTTATTCTTCAGCTTTGGACAATCCTTTGTCCATTGCCCTCTTTCTTGACAAAAGGAACATTCATCTTTGCTTAAATTGAGCCTTGATTTCGATCTCCCTTTCTTTCTTTTAGTCTGGCTTTGCAAACGGCCTCTGATTACTAAAGTTTCTGCTGCTCCACTTGTAAGTTCTTCCTTTGTCTTCCTTCTCAATTCATGATGGTTCAAAGTAGCTATAACTTCACTAAGAGACACATCAACCTTCCTATGAAGTAGAGTAGTTTTAAGAAACTCAAACTCCTCAGGAAGGGATCCCAATAACATGAAAGCTAGATCTTCATCTTCAAATATCACATCCAAATTCATCAAATCAGCAACTAACTAATTAAAATTGGTGATATGATCATTTACAGTGGTACCCGGAACATAAGAGAAACGAAATAGTCTCTTCTTCACATAAAGCTTATTCTGACTGCTTTTCTTTAGGAATTTCTCTTCCAATGCATTCCATAATTTAGATGCAGAAGTTTCTTTCGAGAAAGCATACTTTTAGACGATTGAATTGTACCAGATACCAAACAATTTATAGTCTTCTAATCTTTCTTCTCAACATCATCTGGTTTCTTTTCTTTAATAGCAACGTTAAGACCTTACTGAAAAAGAGCATCTTGAACCTCACTTTTCCACATGCCGAAATGACCGGTACCATCAAAAATTTCCATCACAAATCTTACATTTGTCACAGCAGTCTTTAGTAGAATAGACGAGCTAGAAGCTGTTGACATGGTTGGTGCGATCGTATCTTTGATTTCTATCGTCTCTACTACAATTTCTATTCAATAGCTGTTAATGTGGAGTGCCAACAGTCCCAGGAAAAATCTTTTCTAATGTGGAAGATTAGACCACACTGCAACCACAGAGTAAACTAAGAAAAACCTTGGCTCTGATACTAATTGTTGAGAAATTTGGGTTAATCTCCACTAATAATAACAAATTCACCTTGAGCACTATTGCCTAGGTGAATAGAGTGTGAATGATTGTACTGAAAAATCACAACAGGTAAATTCCCAGGAAAGACTAGAGGGGTCAATGGTCGACTTAAAACCTAATCTCCTAGACAGAATTTTCCTAAACATGTAATTTAATAGCACAATAATTCACTAAAACTATACCCGATAATATCTATTAAATAGACAAATAAAGAACACTAGAATTTAACGAGGTTCAGCCAATTATGCCTACTTCCTTGGACATTACTAAATTTATATTTCACTATTTTCAAGAAATAATACAAGTAAAATACTACAAAAGGAGATAAGGTATTTTTTCTTATGAAAAGACATGTTTGGGATGATTTAACTAAAGAGGGAAGGCTCCTTTTATGGTTTTAGAAACCTCCAACATTCCTACACATTTTCAATGTGAGATTATGGAATGAGCAAAAATATTTGACCAACCAACAGAAGGAGCCACCATGGGTGAGCTGCGACTAAAGAAGGTTGCAACTAATGGCTTAGAGGAGAGAATTGGACGCCAGAGTAAACTAGCAAGTAGATGCTAGAGAATTCTCCTAGAGGCTACTAGTGATGGCTTCCTATGGCTAGTCATGGTAGAAGCTAGAGAGACGTTGCCACTTGTCGGGTTACGTGAAATTGCAAATGGCTAGCAGCCTGCAGTGCTATCAAGCATGATTAGAGATTACAGAACCTCTAGGAGGTGATGGCTTTGGAGGGTAGCATAGATGATAGTTGTTCGTTAAAGAAGGTTGTTACTATTCCTTTTAGTAAATGTGATTTTGGGGTTAGGTTTAGAAGTGTGGAATTTTGAAGAAGAGAAAACAGAGAATACTGAGAAGAAATAGTAAAGAATTAAGAACAAGAGAATATGTATTAATTGTTACATAGGACCCGCTCCTTCAACGACTATATAATAGCTAGTATGACCATTGGAGCTGCACCAGTTATCACCGATCATATGATTTACATACTACAAGACTACATTTCTACCGTACAACCCTACACTATGTACATTTCTACCGTACAACCCTACACTATGTCATATTTATGTATAATCATTTTTATTACTATCATAACCCCCTGCTATGACCCTATTTTGGTGTAGTACTATTCGATCATCTTCTTCCTCCCGTAACCTGGATCAGATGTCATCATCTTCATCGTTCTCCATCAACTTCTACTCCTATTAATTCCCTCCCCTATAAGAATCTTGTCCACAAGGTTCACATCTAGAAACCACTACTGAGTCATACAATAACTCTCATAAAACATCATTGTCCATCACAGAAGACCATTGCACGAAGATCTGAACAGTTGGGTGATTATGATGTTTAACTAGTCATCTGTCCAACACAACTAGAGGAATGCGCAACATGGAATGAGTGAAGAAGGCAACACCTGAGAGACTATTGTAGCATCCAAAACCTAATGTTTCAATTGGGAAACGTGAAAGGTAGGGTGGATACGGCTATCTTAGGGTAAATTAAGTGCATATATTAATCTTTCTACAAACATGAAAGGGACCATAGTATAAAGCTGACAACTTATGGGAACCACATTTCTGAACACTATACTGCTTACAAGATTGCGACTTTAAGTACACATAATCGCCTAAATCAAAGTTTCTCTCTGTGCGTTGGCGATCTGTGACATGCTTCATCTGATTGTTGGCACGTCATAATTGGAACATCAAAATATCCAACATCACCTCACGATCTAACATAACCTGATCCACTGCTAAGATCGAGGAGTTATCTGCAAAATATGGAGTATACATCGAAGGATGGACACCGTAAACAACCTAAAATGGTGTAACATTGATGGAAGAATGAAATGTGGTATTATACCACCATTCAGCAAGTGACAACCATTTATGCCAGGGGGAAGAACAGTTTGACGTCGTGCATTGAAGATAAGTCTAAATGGTTCAATTGAGTACTTCTGTTTGGTCATCATTATGAGGATGATAGGCAGTGGAAAATTGAAGCTTCACTCTTCGCAACTGAAATAGTTGACGCCAAAAGTTACTAGTAAGCACAACATCCCGATCACTTATGATACTCTGAGGCATACTATGCAATTTAAAGATGTGTTCCATGAATGTTTTTTCAACCTTCTTAGTTGTGTAGGGATGGTACAGAGCAATGAAATGAGCATACTTGCTTATACAATCCACTACAAAAAATATAATGGAAAAGCCATCCAAAATTGGTAAGCCATCAATGAAATCCATATTGATATTTGTACAAACCTATTGGGGAATAGGTAGAGGTTGCAACAGACCAGGTGAAGCAATTATTTCATGTTTATTGTGCTGACATACTTCACAATTCAAAATAAAATCCTACACATCCTTTTACATCTGTCTCCAAAAAAATACACACTTAAATGTTTATATGTATCGAGCTAACTTGAATGTCCCTCAAGCATAGAATCATATGAAAGTTTAATCAATTTACACCTGAGAGGAAGTGAATTCCCTATAACAAGGCAGCCCTTCCATTGTAGAAGTTCCCCTATCCAAAAATACACAACTCCTTTGTTCTCACCATTTTATAGCTACTGAATCAATTTTTTAGTATTAATATTAGTCTGCCAAATTTCCTTAATCTCCCCCCAATAATTATGTCTGAACTTGAGAAATGGATAAAACAAACAACTCAGTGCTCGTGACCCGCAATAAAGAGTGAGTCCCTGAATTTTCACTCCCCTTTTTTTATCTTATAGAAAAATTGTATCCCAAAAGCTTAGGTAGCCAGCTCTACTAAAAGGGAGTAGTGATGCATTGATCTATCATAGTTACTTAAGACTACGATGGTCAGTTTGAATTACAAAGTGTTGACTCGCCAAATAATGTGTCCATTGTTTCACCGCCATAATAATGGGGATAAACACTTTTTCATAGATAGAATAGTGTTTATATTTATTGGACAAAGATTTACTTACAAACATAATGGGGTGGTTGTTCTACATCAAAACTGCACCTATTCCCTCACCACTAGTGTATGCTTCCACCACAAACTCCATCTAGAAATTAGAAAGTGCAAAAACAGGGGCAGATGTTAATGCATGCTTTAAAGCTAAAGTGCCACTATTGCACTCACCGACCATAGGAATGCATCTGTCTTTAACAAATTGGTAAATGGCTTATTAATCTGCCTATATTTACGAATTAACCGCCTATAATAACTACACAAACTAGAAATCCTCGTGGCTTTGTAACATTCTACGATTAAGGCCACTATCTAATAGCTTTTATTTTCTGAGGATTAGTGGACACTCCTTCCTTGCTTATGAAGTGACCCAAGTATTCCACACATGAAACACCAAAGGAGCATTTAGACAACTTCACATATAGTTGTTGATTTCTCAAAATCTCTAACACCAACGTCAATTGTTTCAAATGCAATTCATAGGAAGCACTGTAAATTAATATATTGTAAAAAAAATGAGAACAAACTTACGCAATACAACTTGAATATCTGAATCATTAAGCTTTGGAATGTTACTGGTGCATTTGTTAATTTAAAGGGCATCACAAGGAACATGTAATGGCCCTCACGAGTCTAAAAGATTGTTTTGTATATGTCATCTTCATTTACTAGGATTTGATGGTATCCGACTCTCAAATCTAGCTTTAAAAAAAATCGAGCTCTATGTAATTTATCAAACAGTTCTTCAACCAAAGGAATTGGAAACTTATCCTTGATTGTACATTGGTTAAGAGATCTATAGTCTACACAAAATCTCCAAGATCCATCTTCCTTCTTAATTAAAATAACAAGTGTTGAGAAGGGATTCATGCTCTGCCTGATAATGCCCTGTTGCAACATCTTCTACTAAGTCTTCGACAATATTCTTTTGCATTTTTGAATATCGATATGATCTGATATTCACTACTTCAATACCCTCTTTTAAGGTTATTCAATGGTTATGGAAGTTGCTTGGAGGTAAACCTTTCAAAAACAACTTCAAACTTCTTTAACAAATTTTGTAACTATGCTAGGAATTCCATCGATGGTGGCTTATTTCCAAAGTCCTCTCCCATTGACTTCTGTAACTCTATCTGCTAAACCATTTCTTCTTTAAATTTTTGCTCTTTACACATCACTATAAAACAACAAATGATATCCTTATTACTGTTGGCCCCCGAATTTTTTATTTATTATTAAGCATGATTTAAATGAATTATGGGGTTATGATGGATCAATTTTGAAGTTAATTACTATGTCAAGGTTAGTAGGATTTTATTGCAAAGGTTAATGAAATTAAAATGCTAAGGTAATAAGAATATTCGAGGGTAGTTTTGGAAGATCATTTAAGTTTGGTAAGGCATAAGTTTATAAGGAAGGGCAAATTGGGAAGATGGAATTGTTGTCTTACATTTTAGAAGACAAAAATGTTAGAGAGGATTGAAAGAAGAGGGAGAAAATGAAAAGAAGATAAGAAAGAAAGAGGAAGTGAGTTTCGGTGGTTGGAGAGGAAAGAAGAGAGTTGAGCTAGGGTTTCTTTTCCTAAGCTTTCTAGTGAGATTTAGAGGTTGAACAAGAAAGGAAAAAGATAGAGAAAGATAAGAGCTTTCTTTTGAACCAAACACCTCTTCTTTTGGTGAAGGTTTAGATTTTAGAAGGGTTTTGGTTCATAAAGCTTAGGAAATGCATGGGTTTAGGTATTTTTTTAGAACCAATTTTAGTGATTATGCTTTAAGGGATTTTCAATTGAAAACCCATCTAAAGTTGGGGTTTTGTCTATAAAAAGGGAATCAAGAAAGACAAGAGGAGAAAGAGGAAAGACATCCCTAAGCAAGCATATAAGCAAGAAATTCAACGTGGGTTTCACTTTTATAATTAAGTAATGAGCCATTAAAGTTCTTTCAAGAAATGACAGTAAGTGATTTTTTTTTAACTACCTTATTCATGTGCATTTATAGCCTTTTAAATGTTGTAAGATGGTGCTATATGATTACTGCATAAATTGTGCTCATGATTGATGAAAAGTTTTTGAAAATAATTCTTTGAAAAGTTACATGTTCATGAAATCGTATTTTCGGAAAGGGTTTTCAAGATATAGCAAGTACATGAAAAGCAAGTTTTTGAAGAAGTGACATTTTGGGCAACAAGCTTACAAGTTCATGAAATATATGTGTTATATGGGTTGGTAGTAGTCCCTGAAGAATCGTCACGTGCACGTTGACCAAGTTATAGGCTTCTCCCACCTACCTGCTAGTGGTACGGAGCTCGTTCATAGACTCAATCAAGTTCACGGCTACATAGGACCATTATGTGGAAATGTGTAGTGTGTCATATTTATGGACTTACCTAGACCAATTTGTTATACTTATGTGCTCATGATGCTTTGATATGCTATATGTTCAAAATAAGATGATATAAATGATGCATACTCATTTTGCATACACATAAATTTCTGCACTGAAAATGGTTTATAAATGATTTTGTTTGTTACCAATTATAAAATTGTTACCCACGAGCACCATTTTGATTCGTTGTTTTGACTTTACCCTTGGAGGTCGAGTCAAAAAAATATAATTCCAAGGATTGCAATTGAGGATGCAACCTCGGGTCGTCTCACTTAATCGGAACCTAATGAAATGGACCTAAGCTAGCCTATATGTCATGAAATGCAGCTAATTTAGTAAGGAGGGGGTTTCGATCTTTGAAAATATTAATGAACTAAAATGCATTGTAAAAAGCATGTAAAATGTATTTTTGGATTTTTGGAAATAGAAAATGAAAAGATTGAAACAAGTGAGTAAACAAGTGATAAAATCCTCTTGAAATTGAGCTTTGGCTATCATAGTTCAAAACTGATTTGATGGGAGTAGAAATCACTAAGCTTTAAATGATAAACCTTAAAGGACTCTTTAAGTCTAGGATCTTGATCAAAGAACTTCATTTCTCAAGATCCCATTAAGTGCTCTTAGTGTGTGCAGTCGGATTTGCCAATGCAATGGGTTAAATGAAATCTAGCATTAACTTAATAACAAACACAACTAGGCATATAAAAAAGAATCAACAAGATCACAAGTAGACATATATGAGACTTCATATATTTAAGCTCAAAGTTCTACACAAACAATTCCTAACCACACATTGAATATCCAACTTTTGATTGAACTATAATCAAGTAGCTTCACTACAAGTTACAAATCCTAGACTTAGGCATTCATAAATCATAACTAAACTACGGATTAAGCTACTCCCCTTTTTAGCTCATTAAACTCCAGCCGTCGCATTATCTTCAAGAGGAAAGGAACGCCTAGCCATGCATAGCAACCGAAAGCCTCACAACTAGGAATGAATCCAAGCTACCCATGATGGAAGTCAGCAGTGAAAATGCTAGGAAAATGAGATGGAGAAAGAGATAAGGGGAAACGGTGCAAGATGATGGCTAAGTCTCTCCCCCAGGAACCCCGAAGGGAAATATGGGTGTTAAGGTAACGAATGTGTGTCGAGTGTCTTTCCCTCTTCCCTAGCTGATGGAATATCCATCAATATATATGTCAGCACTCTCTAACTTATTCAAAAATAGGTTTCTTCTCAAAACGGGTTGCTGGGTCGGGTTTGCATAGTATGTAAAACTTTCAAAAATAGTTCGGGTCTTCGAAGGTTCGCCACGGCGAAACTTTGACTTTGCGGAGGCGATCTTTAGTTGTTTCACCGCGGTGAAACACTAACTTCACAGCGGCAATCTTTAATTGTTTTGCCACGGCGAAGCACTAACTTCGCCGTGGTGAACTTTACCCGAAAAGTCATCTCGTAACTTCCATTTCTTTGTTCCACTTTTGGCTCTACTCTTCTTGAGTGACCTGTAATGAAAAGTAATAATTTATAATATCAATTGTCCTATAATTTAAGGAAGTGCAATTGTTAATTAATTATGACAATTTTACCCTCAAATTACATTAATTCAAAACAAGCACTCTTAGGCCAAATTAAACACAATATCCAAAAAAAGGAGCCAAAAAGTATAACAAAAACTATGAAAATGTCAATAAATAATATAGTAAACTTGGGTTCAATCAGATAGTAAGATGTAAGAAGTTGCATAACGAATCACTAATCAAAGATCGGAATATTCCAAGGACTCTTCATGGACGTTGATAAGATCCTTCCTTTTAGTTTAGTAGCACCTTAGGATGACATAGCCTTAATAATGATAGATAAATGAAAGGCTTCTAAAATCCTTTTTATTCATCCAAACGAAAAGCATAAACATGGACATCAATTAAAGGCTTTGCTATAGAATGATAATAGTTTTCATTAAAAGAATAATGATTACGTGAGTTTTCTTGCCTATAAGGTATATGATAGAGATTATATATATTTCTAGTTCATGCTAATAAGTATATGATACTGAATTCATATTTAACATTATTACAATGTTCAATACATAATAAAAATATATTGTTGAGTAAAAGTAGTTGATCCAAGTTTATATAAATAGTTTGTATGTGTTGCATCAAAGGAGACTTATGCTTAACATAAGTGGCAAGAGTAAAAAATTAAATAATTAAGACTATCCTTTTATACCATTTTGGTTAAATCAACAAGAAGAGAATCATACAATTACATACAAGGATATATGTATCATTTTTATTATAAATTATAAAAAACTTATTAAGTTAAAGAATAACCAAATCAACATTTTGTGAAAGGATGATGATGGTGTTGAATTGTTAAATTTATACATGTGATGTATTAGATGGAATAATGATTCATAAACAGACGATACCTATTTTTCATTATATCACTAATGAATTTATGTGATATAGTCATATGTACTAAATGAAATGTTGATAAATTTTGAAAAGTTCAAATTGTTTAAATCTAACTAGAAATTAAGCATTGACAATGTTGAAGTAATTTGATTAGATTATTGTGGTGAGTTTTAATTTTTCGATTATCTATAAGGAATGCGATTCCTTGGTGAATACCTTTATAATAAAATTTCATAAGTGTATGGTTTTATATAAGGAGGAATAGTATAAGATATTACATTTGATATATAGTTGAAAGGCCATGAGATGTTAAAAAATTTCCTTTCATGACGAATTCAAAGAGTTTCTTTTGGAGATGATTGTGAATTTATCATATCTACAAGAAGGTTAGTGAGAGTATGATTGTCCTCTTCAATAAGAGAATGGAGAGACATATTGTTCATTAAAAACAAAATTCTTAATTCTTAATTGTTGAAAATATAATTGTCCACGAACATCTCTTGTTGGATATGAAAAGGTAAAAAATTAACTCTAGGAATTAGATCTATAGAGATAGATTAAAAGTTATTCACATATTATATGTCCAAGTATACATATAATGTAATAAAGATGTTTAGTATTTGAGATATTTGATACTTGTGAAGTATTAAATATATCTATATGTATGAGTTGATATTTGAGTTCAACGTGATAAGGATATTAACTTTAAAAGTAAATGTTGATTAAGGTATATTTTATATAGAACAATATTATTTAGAGTTTGGAAAGTTTCCAATGTAGCAATGGTTGTTAATTAAGCCATAATACATTCTTCATTTAGTGGAAATGTTTAACTGGATCAATAAGTTCTTTAGTGAACTTAGAATAATTCCTTACATTGTCTAGATAGTACTATACTATGGAATATTAGAGCCATTGGGCATGTAAAAGGTCTCATTAAATATCCATGGATGTATTTAGGAAATTTTCTTAATTATGATGGTAATTAAGATGAAAGTTGTAAGATTTAAGCAAGTGCTCACTGTAAATAATCTTGTAGAATTATCTCATTAAGTCACTGTCCTAGCAATAGCATAATCATCATATAGTGATATGGCATAAGATACTTAAATGATTGGCTTAGTGCAAGTGGGAGATTGTTGGTTTATGCCCTACAACTAATCAGTTAGTTGTAGTTTAGTGACAATTATTTAAAGTCATTCTTTATCTTATACATACTTAGATGTATATAATAAAGTCCATGGAATAAATATGCATTATAAATAACATTATGATGAGATTATAATTATCAAATTTATATTGCATTTATGTATTATCCTTAAATTATTCTTAGTCATTGTTCTATTGAGATCGAAAATTAATAGAATGTAAAAAGAATATCATATATTACGTTTTCTCTTATGAAGGAAGCAACTGTTCTCATAGGCTAAAGTATGAAGATATTTAAACATATGTGTGGGTGCTTATTAAAAAACATGTTCATTGAACTGATCCCATATGAAAAATCCATTTATAACATTACTTCTATATCTATAGAAATTCTCGTTGTGATGATTGTATAAGTAATCCTTTGACTTTAGATCTCTAAAGTTATCTTGTATAGGGATTGCTATCTTTTGTTACAACTTATGACCTTTTTCAGTCAAGAATAACTCAGTCAGTAGTTATTAGATATAACATGAACTATATGGAGGTAGTTAAATGATCATGATATGATTCACCACCCTAAAGTAAATAGGGGCAATGTTGATTTGGGAAGTCATTGGCTAAGGTGGAATGACATTTATTAAATAGTTTACAATGTCATGAATTGAATCAATAGCTAATGGTGGAGAACTAATATGATTGGACTCAAAATAGAGTATACATTATTTACACACTATGTTTAATCAGAACATTGTATGATGAAATAATTGGATTCTAGACATCAATCTTGATCTATGGATATAACTTGTTTAATTAGAAAATAAAAAGATAAATTAAATGTTTTTAATTTATCTAATCCTAATTATTATCTAGGCTTATAATTTGTATCTATTGCCATCATATTTGAGAACCTAATGGGTCACACTTAAAGAACGAGTTGAAGAGATCAAAGATATTTTAATTAAGTTGGTCTTGATTATGAAGTTTGAGAAATTTTATAATTAAATATAAGATATTTAATAAATAAGGATCAATAAAAGATATTAGATATTATTTGGACATAATTGGTATTTAATTAGAATTATTTATAATTATAATCAAAGTTTAATTGAAATTAGAATTTAATTTTAATTTAATTACTAAAATATCCTAAACTTATTATAAATAGGTTGTAGCTTTAAGGGAGCTAATACTCCTTGTCTAACCCTCTCTGTAATTATTGTAAAGTTTTCTCAACTTATTCTATGGATACTGTTAGAGACTGAAAACTTGTATTGCTACGGTGGTTGAAATGAGCCAATTTCAAAAACAAATTCAGAGATATGACAAGAAAAGGATCAAACTTTGGAATAGGGTACAAATTATGATTCATGCTTTATTATAATTTATATGTTAATCATTTTATAGAATTTTAGTACTTGACTTTCAGAAAATTAAACAAAAAAGTTTTGTAATTATTCCTCTGCATAAGAGTTTAGATCCCGACCCAATTTTGCTAGAGAACTTTTATAACAAAATTATAAAATCCTAGTCAACGAAGCATCTCTTAAAATATAAATCGTGTGTTCATCTTCTATTATTAGGTTTCTTTAAGTTAAGCAGAAGAGCTACTTACTAACCTTTCTCAACCACTATTGTAGGATTCACATAAACAACATTAATGCGGTGTTGAAAAAGCTAACATCTAAGGATTTCATATTGTGCTTATAATAGATATCATAAAGCCACAAAAAGAGGATAACTAGGATATAGTTAATCGATAGTTGCCCAAAACGAAAAGACCTTATAAAAAATGTTAATTGTGATCAAAGGTAAACCAAACTAAGGACTTAGAAGGTTACTATCATAGCAAATACATTGTTTTTCCATTGACTGTGCAAATTTAGAAAGTCTCCTCAAGTTGAACATCAACTTTTCAACGAAAAAGTAGCTTTTATCTATTGATATATCATCTAGTCCAGTGACCAGTGAAATCAATTGGAGAAATTAAATAATAAGTTTTAATCAAAGCATGAAAAGAATCATTTCAGAAAGGATGAAAGCAAAGTTACTATTTATTGAATTGCACAACTCAAATACAATAGGCACTAAAAGACAACAAGATGTACCATGCTTATCCATATGAGTTTCAAATGCACATCGAACAACGCAAACAACTAAGAATGGATGTTGGGGCCCGAATCTTTTTAGAAGCTAGAACTGTTAAGTGGGAAATGTTTGGAAATTACACATGTGTAAAGAAAGGAGAATTATTGAATTTGATATGGAATGGAAAATATGGTTTAGATACAAGATGGATCTATGTGGAATATCGGGAGTTAAAAGCTGGAAAGTGCAGTTGAAAAATGTGCATTGAGCACGCTTCGATGTTTTAGCCATAACTT
>JAOTAX010145917.1:0-16036 GCA_025629825.1 Erythroxylum guanchezii | reverse complement strand
ATGGGCTCTTTCAATTCAACTTATGGTCTTAACCTCAAATTTTAACTAAATTCTTTCAATAATAATCATAACCTACATAATAAAATTCTCAATTTAATCCAACCACATAAACGAATTATCAAACTACAACCTCTCAATAATTTAAACATGCTTAAAAAGGAGTCGGGGCCCAACAATATGTTACTTGAGAGACCTTGGCAGTTTGACAGGAGGGTAGCACATAATGGGTATACCAATAGGTACTCCTTTAAGTTTAAAGGTAATAATTTCATTCTATTACTTTTATCACCTCATGAATTGTACCTAGACCAGATAAAAGCAACTAAAAGTGAGGAGGGTTTGGGTAGTGAGAACAAAAAAAAGTGAAGAGAGAAAAGAGGCCTAAAAGAAAAATGAGTTTGGCCCAATGGTGAGTGGCTGCACAAGTGAGGAAAAAAAAAGTGGGATGTGTAGGAGAGAAGAGCTCAGAAAGAAAAAAGAAAGAGAAAAAAGTGAGTTTGTTTGCTAAGGGAAAAGACTTGATGAGAGTAACTAGAGAGAAAAGAGCACTAGTAGTGGTGAGATACAAAAAGTGTTTAGTTTCTGATAATAACCATCTTGATGCTTTGCCTAATGTTTTTGCTTCTCTTTTGCAGGATTATTTAGATGTCTTTCCTGAGGAGATGCCCAAAGGACTGCCACCTTTGAAAGGCATCGAGTATCAGATTGATTTTATGCTCGGAGCTTAAATTCCAAATCGCCCAACTTATAGGAGTAATCTTGAGGAGACAAAAGAGCTTCAAAAGTAGGTGGATGAGTTACTAGAAAAGGGACATATGAGGGAGAGCTTGAGCCCGTGTGTGGTGCCTAAGAAAGATGGAACCTAGAGGATGTGTGTGGACTGCAGAGCTATTATCAAAATCACTGTAAAATATCGCCACCCTATCCCTAGGTTAGATGATATGCTTGATGAATTACATAGTGCATATATCTTTACAAAAATTGACTTGAAAAGTGGATACCACCAGATTAGAATGAAACCAGGAGATGAATGAAAAATTGCTTTCAAAACTAAATATGGTGTGTATGAGTGGTTAGTCATGTCATTTGGTTTAACTAATGCACCCATCACTTTTATGAGGTTGATGAATCATGTCTTGTGTGCATTTCTTGGAAAAGTTGTGGTTGTTTACTTTGATGACATCTTGATATATAGCACTAATCTTGATGAGCATGTCATGCATGTGAAGTGTGTCTTGGATGTGTTGAGATATGAGAAATTGTACAGGAACTTTAAGAAGTTTACATTTTGCATTGATATGCTAGTATTCTTAGGGTTTGTGATCAGTTCTCAAGGGGTTGAGGTTGATAATGAGAAGGTGAAGGCTATTCGATAGTGGCCAACACCTACGAGTGTGAGTGAGGTGAGAATTTTTCATGGACTTGCTAGTTTTTATAGGAGATTTGTGAAAGATTTCTCTACCATTGCTGCTCCATTGACTGAAATAGTCAAGAAGGAGAAAGGTTTTGCATAGGGTAAGGAACAAGAGCATACATTTGCATTGTTGAAGGAAAAATTATGTTCTGCTCCTATTCTGTGTTTGCCTAATTTGTTAAGGCTTTTGAAGTTGAATGTGATGCTTTTGGGATTGGTATAGGTGTTGTGCTTTTTCAAAAAAACAAACCAGTAGCATATTTCAATGAGAAGCTGAGTGGTGCACAACTTAACTACCCGACCTATGACAAAGAATTGTATGCTATTATGAGCGCATTGGAGGTGTGGCAAGACTACCTCCATCCTAGAGAGTTTGTCATCAGGATGAATCATGAGTCCTTGAAGCACTTGAAAGGACAGGGTAAGCTAAGCAAGAGACATGCCATTTGTGTGGAGTTTCTGGAGACATTTTCCTATGTTTTGCAGTACAAACAAGGAAAGGAAAATGTGGTAGGCTAGTAGCTGATGCACTATTTAGGAGATATTCCTTAGTTTCTACTCTTACTTCTAAACTGTTAGGGTTTGAGCTACATAAGGATATGTATGCTTATGGTGATGACTTTGCTACTTTATATAATGCTTGTAAGCATGTTGCCTTTCAAAAATTTTATAGGCATGAGGACTATTTGTTTAGGGTAGCCAACTGTGTATGCCTAACTCTTCATTGCGTGTTTTATTTGTGCATGAGGCCCATAGTAGTGGATTGATGGGTCATTTTGGGGTTGCTAAGACACTGGACATTTTTCATGAACATTTCTGTTGGCCTATTATACGTAGGGATGTTGAGCGTGTATGTGTCAAATGCATTGCATGTAGACAGGCAAAATCTACTATTAATACCTATGCCTACTGAACCTTGGGTTGATATTTCTATAGAAATTGTTTTAGAACTGCCTAGAACAAAGAAGGGGTATGATAACATCTTTGTTGTTGTTGATCGATTTAGTAAGATGGCGCATTTCATTGCATGCCATAAGATTGATGATGTTGTGCATGTTGCTGATTTATTCTTTAAGGATGTTGTTAGATTGCATGGTCTTCCTAAGTCTATTGTTTCAGATAGAGATGTTAAGTTTCTAAACCATTTTTGGCATGTGTTGTGGGGCAAGTTGGGTATCAAACTGATTTATTCTACTACTTGTCATCCACAGATTGATGGTTAGACTGAGGTTGTCAGTTAGACTTTGGTACTTTATTATGTGCTATTGTTGGCAAGAATTTAAAAACTTGGGGTGATTGTTTTCCATTTATTGAGTTTGCATATAATAGACGTGTGCATTCTACCACGGGTTTTTCACCATTTGAACTTGTCTATGGTTTTAATCCTTTGACTACTTTGGATTTGGTGCTTTTACCTTGCATGAGTTGTCTAGTACAGATGGCAAGAGGAAATTTGAGATGGTCAGGGAGTTGAATGAGAAGGCAAGACAACACATTAAGTAGAGGAACAAGGTCTATACCAAGCAAGCCAACAAGGGGCGCAACCTAGTGACTTTTGAACCTGGTGATTGGGTTTGGATGCATCTGAGGAAGGAACGGTTTCCTACCCAAAGGAAGCCCAAGTTAGATCATAGAGGCGATGGTTCATTTCAGGTGTTGGAGCAGATCAATGACAATGCCTATAAGATTGATATGTCAGGTGAGTATAATGTTTCTGCTACCTTTAATGTTGCTGACCTTTCTCCTTTTGATATGGATTTAGTTTCGAGGACGAATCTTCCTGAGGAGGGAGGGACTGACGTGAGCAGGGCCACAGATCGCCATGATGGGGGCGTAACTGTAACACCCCATTCCCATCTGACATATACCTGTGCGTCCATCAGATACACGTGTACATGCCTGACAGAAATGACATGTTAACTATCTCACCTTCACTGTACATAACATGGCACCATTAACTAAACCATCAATCACACATTTTCTAAAACCCAAAATGTTATCATATTATATCAAAAACTATAATTTACATTGTTTCATAAAATACAATACCATCCATGTTTTACAACATTAACCTAAGAGTATAAACAATTAAGTACACACCGAATACAATAAACATGAAAGAAACAACTATGTCCTCAATCTCATTTGACCAACCTTTGAGCCAAAACTGACTGTAACAGTTGCACGAAATATGTTTCTACAGAGTCTTAGAAGCTAGGTCATCTCACTCTCGAACATGAAAAGCAACGGTGCAATTTTGATGAGTTTTACGAACTCAGCAGAGTAACCATCCTCGATGGTTCACTCATGTCATAAGACAAGATCAATTATAGCATGTAATCATATAGTTCAAATCTACTTGACAAGTATCAAATTTCTCAGTGAAACAATTCAATCATATACCAACATTTACACAGCTTTACGAATCATTCATTGAATTCAAATCATATGCAAATGCTATATATATGAGACTGACTTTCATTTTTATCTTGTTTTGACTGTATGCCCTTTTTTTATAGTATCCCGAAGCATTGGGCACAGTCAATCAGTCTGTGACTCATTAAACACAGTGAGCCATAGGCTCGAACCACATATGTGGGAGCTTAAAGCTTTTATCAGTAACAGTATCAGTAGCAACATCAGTCACAACTCCTTTATGTTACATGCATTGGAATGAAATGCATGCCACAATTCAATAATCAAATTCGATCATTTTCATTTGCAAGTATTATTACGGTTCAACAGTCACAATATCAATCACAATAATAGTAGAAATCGGACTAAGTCCGATATTCAACTTTTCAGTTAAGAATCAGAAAATCATTTAGGCAGATGCATTCATATTCAATCAGCACTTCCAATATCATTTCCATGTATCAAAACACCTCGGACAAATACTATCCGGAATCTAGTACACAAACAACACATTTCAATACAGTTCAATAAGATAGCAATACAGTTCAGTATGATATAAATCAAGAAGATGAGACCATCTTAGGTTACTCACAGTATGCTCTAAATAGCTATTGCCTTGAAGTCCTAGCAATGTCTGGATGTTGTTGCTTAATACGCTCCTCTATACATATAATATATTCACATATCATAATATTGCATAATTATGTATTCATTAATGCACATTCATGTATAATAAATATGTACAATGCATGTTCATGACAATTCCGAGTTTCTAATCATTAATCTTATCACAATAATCATTTGGATATCCACTTTTAATTGATTTATTCAGATTTGTCTAAAGATACACTTTCGGGTCCATTTTGCACAATTAATTTCATTAGGAACGTGAAGGAATTTGGTAACACTTCCTTCTAACAAATTATTCTCCTATGTCTTAATTCTCTATTGATACCAAGATCATTCAGTTTGGTTCATTATTCTATGAGTTATGCTCAAAATACCACAGACTGTGTGCATTTGAAATTTTGGCTAATGCATGATCATGCATTCAAGTTGTACAACTGATATCTCTCAATTCCAATATCCAAGAATTAAAAAATTTATTCCAATTTAAATCTAAGAGAGTAAGGTACAACATTGGTGTAGACACCTTAGCTTAATTCGATCTACATCAATACAGTTTATACAATAACAACAGGACATGAGTTCTGTCCCTGGTAGTGTTATAACCTAAGTTAAGACTCAATTACATGCCAATTTTGAAAGTCTTAGAGATAGAATTAAAATTTGACTTCTTCAAGAAAGTTGTAGACATATGTCTCTAGTTTAATTTGAATTAAGAATCAACTCATTTATAAATCTACAGATCAAGTTATACTCAAAATACTGAAGCATCTTCACGAAAATTCTCCAGCTCATAACATTCCAGCAGACTTCCACACTTTCATCCTATCAATCACTTTCAAATCAATTCAGATAGCTCTAAATTTTCATAGAGAGTAAGAAAAATGTCTTAGGAATCTATTGGTTCAAGTTTCAACTCATTTGGAGGTCAAATGAAAAAGTTATAGCCAAAAGACTTAAAGTTGTTCAGTGAAATACTTTAGTTCATAAACTCATACATGCAACCCATCACCTTTTTTCTCTCTAGATTAATAAAACGCAGCTTCTTCTTCTTCTTCTCTTCAACCCATTTTTTTTTCTTCCAGATTCTACTTCCTACACTTCACAACTAATATATCTACTGCATAAGCTATCTTTTCTACTTCCATCTCAATTAAACCCAACACCAATAAATCAAAAATCCAAAATTTTATATATACATATCAAAAACTGTACTGTTCACATAAGCATATTCCATTTTTCTGCATCTTTCTTCCATCTTCATTCCACTTTTTTTCTTCTTTTTTTCCCTATCATTTTCGTCCTTCTTAAAACATAACACCACACTATTATATGTTCTCTTTAACTCTAACCTCACATAAATCAATCACTAACATTACCCAAACATTTACCCATATATAACAAAAACAAAGCATGTTCATCAACTTTACTGCATATATGTTTCTGCATGTCTATGAATATCCAACAACAACCTCATTTCATCATATAGTTTTCTTTCTTTTTTTTTCTTCTGAATCTTCCCATTTTCATTACAACTTACTATTTACATCATCTTTAAACATTCACGTAATTACACGGTTAAACAACAAAACATCGTGAATAACCATTATTTTCTGCACTTTTCTAACTTTCATCTGATGCATTTCTTTTCACTTTCCTCTATACTTTCACTTTATTTAACTCCTTTCTATATTAAGACCTCACCAAATCCTCATTCCTTACTATCAAACTTATTTTAATTCCTTCAAACATTTCCAAAAACATTCACGTATATCAACAAGAAAAACTGAGCATGAACACCATGAATATCTAACCATTATTTTTTGTAATTATAATTATTTCACTAATCTCCATTTAATTCAAAATATCACAATCTCGATACACTTTCTACTCATTCCCTAAATTCACAAATTCTTCATCTACTCCGTACATCACATTCATTCACCGAAACTATACTACTTAAACTTCTTATGCATGTGTATATATATATATTTGTACACCGTAAACATTATCAGAGTTACTTACTTGATTTAGCAAAATTACCAACAGAGAGAATGAATCATTGACACAAGAATAACAACTTGATGCTCGGTGTTTGGTGAATAAGAAGTAAGTTTGATAACAGTTCTACTCTCGGTGAAGAATAGAGAGAGAGCTGCAGGGAGACAATGTCTAGAACATGTATCTACGTGTTCTCTTGCATGGTTTACATTTATCATTGTTTCATGGTACCACGTGTCGTGCTTATATATAGGCTCATCAATTTAAGCAGCCTATGTGTCTCAGTATAATTGGTCCATACATCAATATTCAGAAATTCCCAAAAATTCACTAAAAATCTGAAATAATCAAATTATTCTCCAAATAAATTTTTAGCTTAGAAAGTTCACAATTCACATTTTAATTTCATTTGTAACAATCAATTATATCCGAAAAATGTCAATGAATGCATGTACAAATAATTGTAATGTGAAAGATAAATAGTGTCGTGTATGTGCATATCACATTATGCATAAGCATGAATTATGCTTTATAATTTCTCATTAATCTCTAATAATCACCATTTTAATCTTAATTCAGGTAACAGGATGTTACAGTACCAAGGAGAGCCCAAAGGAGAGAGCTAGCTATACCAGCTGGGACCATGACCAGAGCTAGGGCCAAGAGGGTTAAGGAGGCCTTATATGCATATGTGGGCCAACTTATGGAGAGTATGGAGCTAGCTAAACCTATTGGAGGAGAGCTAGTTGGATCACAACCCAAATTGATCCAGTTGTCTCAAATATTTGGACCGGATTCACTTGGGACTTGAAGACCATTGTGTTGGGCTATTCTTCGTCATTTGAAGCCCAAGAGAAGGCGTGCTTATGACCAAACTTGGTGCCTCAATGAGACCAGACCTATAGGTTTATTTTTTCTGTGAGAAATTTTGTTGCTAAATGGTCATATGAACGTCGGTTAGTTCATTTTGTGGAAATATTTTGCGTTTTTTGACTGTGGTTGATTCATTATTTGTTTGAACGTGTTTATGTTGGTGAATAATGGAAAAATGCAGTGGTTTTGTTGTTAGGTAGAGATGAATTTGGGTTGCCTATGAATTGTTCGATGAAATGTCTCTTACAGATATCATTTCTTGTTTTTCTAAAATTGAGAAATGTCTCTAAGGGATATTGGTGAGAATTGGTTAATCAACTGTCAAGGAAGTTAATTCATGGTTAAAATAATTAACAACCTTAAATATTACTTAAAAAGTTGGGATAATAGCTATTATTTTGTATTACTTAAAAACAACTATCAATTAGGGGTTTTTTGTTTTGATGAAGTCATGGTATTGTTTGTACTTAATTGTGGTATCTACATATTAAAGTAAAGGTGATACACGTTTTTATACATCTATGGTATTTTGATGAGTTATCTTTTTCCATCTATTTTTATACAAAATATTGAATGAATTTTCTTTTCTCTTTAATGTGATAGAAACTCACCCATCTTTGCCCCTCTTAGTGCTTAATACTAGTGATCTCTTGTGTTCTAGCTTTCTTATCCCATGTATTTTCAAATATCCACCATTTTGGATTAAATGGTCAATGGATTTCTTTTAAATGTTCCCCATCCATTTTTCCTTAAAATACTTGCTATTTCATTATGATGTTCAAGAAAAAGGATGGACTAAATTCTTTAGAATGGAAGAGTTGTGCTATAATAAAATAGCTTTAGAAGTTTTATTAATTAAGTCCATAAAATTTTAGGCTTGAATGATAAAGGTGCTGCTAGCTTTTTACTATGAAAGAAAAACTAGAACATGTCATTTAATGAGTTTATAGTGAATTATGGGTTTTAATCCTTATACCAAACCAAAGTTGTTCCATTTAAGGATAAACTATGATCAAATGATCTCTTTGAGGTAAATACTAAAATATAGTAGGAACATATAGTAGGACAAATTCATCTATTCTCCCACCGGGTCTATAAATCGAGAAATCATATATGTTGTTGTTCGTTACTTGCACTATATCATCACATATTCCATTATAAGGAGATTTAAAAAGAATGACATAGTTATACCTTGTGATCTATTATATCTAAAGCATATTATGGTCAAAATATCATGAAACCTTAGATTTTTCTTTACAATATACTTAAGAATATGGAAAAACAATGAATATAATCTATTTTCTAGGACATCTACTAACTGAGTTATCATATAATTTTGATTGTTTATGATAACGCCATGAATTTGACATTTGGTTCTTTTACACTTAACATAGACTTTAAGGTGATAAAAGTGGACATGGTTCTTATATAGATTTGTAGTATAATTTCTACAGAGTCATACTATTCTTTATAAGTTATGATGGTATTCTTTGTACTCAATTATGGTATTAATATATTAAAGTAAAGGTGGTACTTATTTCTTTGTACTTAGTTGCCTTATTTTCTGATTTTCTTGCGTTAATATATTAAAAAATATAACAAAACTATTGAACAAGTGTATTATATTAAATACGAAATAACCTTTTTTGCAGGCCCTATTTTGTGTTGAAGAGCGTTGCAGTCAGACCTTGCTTTTTTTATTCACAAGTGTAAACAATGTCACGTACCATAGTATTAAAATCAATTGTAGGTGATTAATTCAATTGATTAATACTTAGGGGATGTTATGTAAAGGTTAAATGTTTTGTAAACTTTGGGGACATAAAGGATACTAACTATGAAATCATTTTTTTAAATTAAAAGTTTTGCATAAATGAGTAATGTAACACCCCACTCTTGCAAGAAACATACCCGACATCCTAAGTGATATCTGAGTATGTACCCGCAATGGTGGCATGCTAGAATAGTCATTCAATCAAAACTCGTTACAATTTTTTTAAAACAATGTACGCATATACGAAAATCAATAATCAAATTGGGCCCACTTTATTGTTAAACATTTCTATTCACAAGTGTTACAAACACTTTACAAAACATCATAATTCAACAGCCATTTGGGCCCATTTCAAATACAAAACGCTTGTAATCATAATGGCATTTCATTACCAAATCATTTACATACTCGTTGTACAATACTTATGGAAATATAGTTCAAAACAATAATCACTAAAGACATATGCAAATGGAAATTGATCCTGACCCTTAGTCCATATCTAATTTCAGTGGCTATACTCCAATTAGCCTAACTAAATATGTCATCTGAACCTGAAAATTATTGCAAATTTTGGGTGAGTTTTGGCAAACTCAGTGAGTGACCATCTTCGATGGCTCACTCAATCACAATACACGTTCAGTACATATAACCACATAATTTACATCACTTTTAGCAATGTATCATGTTGAGTCACATACCTTTTACATTCACTTACATAAATAATCCAATCTCATTAAAATACATGTCCACAATATGTTCACATATCCCATTCTTATTCAAATTCATATCCAATATGTTTTAGTCAAACAATTTAATCAAACTATCACTTCATTACACTTGAATAAAATACAATCATTGGTTTAATACCATGTATTTAAACATGTAACTTTCTTACAACTTTGTAAATCATTCAATGAATTCAAATCATATGTGAATGCTATATGTATGAGACTCACATTCATTTTTACATTGTTGTGATTGTGTGCTTGTTTTCAGTATCTGTATCACCGGGCTCTTTCATATTGTCCCTTATCCGTTACGGATACAAGGCTCAATGATCACAGTGAGCCTTAGGATCTAACCACATATCTTTGAGCTTTAAGTTCTTTTCAGTAGCAGTCTCACTCAGTAGCAACATCAGTCATAACTGTCTTTATATTTCATGTACTGAAATGAAATACATGCCACAATTCATTCAATACATTCAGTCACTTTCATTCACATTATCTCAGTCAATACAGTCAGTCATAACATTCAGTCACTTTTAGTTGAGAATCATTTAGGCAGTCTCATTCACATACAAGTAGCACTTCCAATGATATTCACATGCATCAAAACTCCTCAGACAATTCAAGTCCGAAATTTAGAACACAATCAGTACATATCAAATTCAATTAGTCATTCTCATTCACATACAAGTAGCACTTCTAATGATGTTTATATGCATCGAACGCCTCGGACAATTATTATCCAGAATTCAGTACACAATTCAGCGCACATTCATCAATTTCAAATTCAGTTCAGTAATAAACAAAACAAGTCAAGGTGAGACCATCTTAGGTTACTCACAATTGCTCCCTTAAGCCTATTGCCTTGACATTCCGGCAATCTCAGGAAGTGGTCGCACTACTTGCTCTCCTATATACTTTAACACAATTCCACATTACTGTACTGCTTATGTAATTGAGTAAACACATGCATAAATGTATCATGTATCATGTATCATGCATGTGCAATGACAAATTCTTGGGTATATTTCTGTAAGAAATTGATGTACTCCAATTGTGCCAAAATTCATACACTCATTCACTATTCCAGCTTTTACTGAAAGCACCTCATTTAGGTCAACTTTGTATAATCAATAAAATCAATAAAATGATGGATTTCCATAACACTTTCTTCTGGATAATTATTCCCCTGTGCCTTAAGTTTCTAATGACTCCAAGATCATATAATTTGGTTCATTATTCTATGAGTTATGCTCAAAATACTATAGACTGAGTACATTTAAAATTTAGGCTAGTGCATGATCATACATTCAAGTTGTACAAATCATATCTCTCAATTACAATATCCAAAAATTACTAACTTTATACCAATTTAAAGCTAAGAGAATAAGCTACAACTTTGGTGAAGACACCTTAGTCTAATTCGGCCTACATCTTTCTGAAACTTTCATCTTAGCTCATCTCAACATAAACAATTCAAAAATCCAAAAGTTAAACATAAACATGAAAACCAACATATTCACGCAAAGTCATATGTTTCTGCATTTCTTTTCTTTTCTTTTCTTTTTCTAGCTCCTAAACTTTTTGTATTTCACTCCAATCATCACCGAAGTTGTCTCTTCCCCCTCCATACATGCACAAACCCATTTATAAATATTAAAACATCATCAAGATGTCATGATTAACTTACTTGATTCAACAATCAAAAGCCAAGTTCACAATAATGAACAACGATTTTCTGGTTCCATGACTATCTTGTGTATGGTAAAAGCACGGATTTGGTGTAGCAATTTAGCAAGACTTAAGCCAAAATATAGAGAAGTGAGATGGGAGCAATTCGGTGAAGAAACTTCATATGAGCTATAGTGATTTCCAAAATACGCAACCAGGTGTGTTAAAAATTACATTGCCACGTTCTTCAACTGCATATAAGCCATTTATCATATATATATGCTGCCACGTGTCACAAATCCTTTGGTCTCTTATTTTTACATTTTTCCTAGTCCAAAATACCCCAAATTTCCAAAATATCTGAAATATTACCAAAATTACTAAATCAATTTTAATACACTCCAACTTAATTTTCAAGACCAATAAAATCTACAATTCCCATTTATAGACCAATTATACCCAGAAAATGTTAATGAATGTATGTACAATCATTTTAATGTGCAAAACTCATAATTCACGTGTATGTGTATGCCACATTATGCTTATGCTTTCTAATTTCTCATTAACCTCTTATAAACACTATTTAAGCCTTATATAAGTAACAGGATGTTACAAGTAATGTTGATAGATCTTGAATGTATAGACGATTAACACGTAATGGTTTCATTAATCCTGAGTTTCTTAAGGGAGTTGAAGCTTTTATTCATTATGCATATTTTTAACCTGCATATATGGATGGCCCAAAGATCAGATGTCTATGTAAAAAGTGCAAACATATTCGTTCCCTTCCTATTGATGAAGTGAATGGCCATTTGCTGAGAAAAGAGTTTGTTCCAAATTATTTTAAGTGAACACAACATGGGGAGCCATTGATTTGTAGCATCTCAAGGGGTAATTGTTGGGTACCTTACCCTTACGAGTCACAGGCCCGACATCCTAAGTGACATCTGAATGCGTATCCCACAAGGGTGGCGTGCCCACACCAGTCAAACATAAAAAACAAGCTTATTTCTCCTATTTCTGAACAGATTTTGGGAAACCTCAAATTGAAATTACAATTTGACTTCTTCAGAATATTTGCTCCCCATTGTCTTAAATTTCTAATGACACCAAATTCATTTAACTTGATTCAAAAATCTGAAAGTTAGGCCCCAAATACTTTCAGATTGTTATTAAATTGAAACAGTGCACTATACCCAACTTCCATCTAGAAATTGAAAGTCCTAGGGACTGAATTAAATTTGATGCCTTCAGATCATTTGTAGTTCTATGGATCAAGATATGCTTAAAAAGCCAACGTATGTTCATAACCCAATCTTGCTCTTCCAATCGTCTCCCCTCATTTTCTTTCCATCAATCCTTTTTAAATCAATACCAAAGGCTACCAATTTTTATAGAGAGATAGAAAAATGTGTTAGGAATATATTGGTTTAAGAATCACTTCATTTGGATGTCAGACGAAGAAGTTATGGCCAAAGGAATCAAACATGGTTTTTGTCCTCAATCATATTGTACCTATTTTGGGACAATTGGCATAACTTTCACTAGAGATATCGGATTAAGGTCATCTTAAGACGGTTTCAAAGAAGACTTCGACATCTACAACTTTTATGAAGATACCAAAGAGAGATTTTGTTATCCAGAGTTTCAAAATTGGACCAGATGAAGGTTAGACGATGGCTTGGTGCATCAGACGATGGCTTGGTGCATCAGACAATGGCTTGGTGCACCAGACGATGTGCACTAGATGATGGCTCAGTCTAAAATGGATTCAGTAACTTTAAATGATCATAACTTTCTACTCCTATGTCCAAAATTTCATATTATATACCGTTGGAAAGCTAGAAAGATAATCTACAACTTTCTAGAAGGAACCTTTATCTAATTCAACTTAGATCAACCCAGATTTTTCCCTGAAATCATAACATAAATTTTTCCCTTATGAAAACTTGAAAATGCAATGTACAAACTTTGAGAGTGATGAGCATAAACGCAATCATATTCCATTAACATCAAAAGATAAGAGTTTTACAAAGCTTTAGTGGGCATTTCAAGCCACAAATACATCAATATCTCAAAATCCCAAATTACAAAAGATACATGAACAATAATTTGCTCAAAATGCAACTGAAGCCTTATTTTACAAAATTAACTTAAATTAAAAAAAACATTGCAAAAGTGGAGTGATGCCTTGGCTTTTAACTACTCGATTTCTTGCTCATCACCTGAATATGGGGAGGAGAATGGGGGTGAGCTTAAAGCTTGTGGGTAACAATTTTATAACCGATAACAAGCAAAACCATTGAAATAATCATTTCATTGTAAAAACTTACATTAATGCAAATCATGTATACATCACTATTGCCAACATATCATGAGCACATAAGCACATCAAAATTGGTTCGAGTAGATCCAAAAACAGAACATACTACGCATTTCCACATAATGGTCTTGTGTAATCGTGAACTTATGGGAGTCCATAAGGAGCTTCATGCCACTAGCGGACAAGCGAAAGAAGCCTTTTGTCAAAGTGCACTTGACTTAACTTAGGAGACCACCACAAACCCACATAACACTTATTTCATGACTTGTAAAACATATTGCCCAAAAGACACATTTCGGGAACTTGATTTCTTAAGCTTAATATCCTTTCAAAAATCATTTTCATAAATCAAACAAAATTCATATACAAAATATGCAGCACATTCTCAAAGCATTCAAAGAACAATAAATGCACATTTTAGAAGTAGTTGAAATCATTTATTTCCATTTCTTGAAAGAGACATTAATAGCTCATTACTTAATTATAAAAATGTAACCCACCTTAATTCCTTGCTTATAACTTGCTCAAATATGCCTCTCCTTTTGCTCCTCTTGTTTTTCTTGATTCCCTTTTCATAGGCAAAAATCCCAACTTCAATAGGATTGCAAAAATTGAAACTCACAAAACATATTCAATGAAATTGTTTCTAGAAAACTTAAACCCATGCATTTTCTAAGCTTCATAAACCAAAACCCTTCCAAAATTCCAAAAGATTAAGTAAGACCTTACCTTGAATCTTCACCAAATGAAGAGATTATTGGCTCAAATGGAAGCTTTTATCTTCCTCTATCTTTTTTCCTTCTTTTTCAACCTCAAAGTCTCTCTAAAAAGTTTAGAAAAGATGAAACCCTAGCTCAACTCTCTTCTTTTCTCTTAAACCACCGAAATCTCACTTCCTCTCTTCTTGTCTTTGTATTTTCTCTCCTTCCTTCTCTATTTTCGTTTTTCTTCTTTCTCAAGAGCAAGACCACTCTTCTTTTTCCCATTCTACCCTTAATGAGCATAAAATGTCTACTTTTCCCTCCATTTATGCCTTATGTCTATTTAAACTTAAGTGACTTGCCAACTTTGCCCTTTATGCATTCTTACCACTTCAATTTAATGAACCCATGTCTACTCACTATGACACAAAGTAATAACTCCAAAAATAATTAATCTACCAAAACCTTAAAAATTATTTAAATCATGCCTAATTAAAGAAAAAAATTTGGGGTCTAACAGTAATGAAGTAAACTCATCAGTTATATGGATGAGTTTGAATTAGAACAAATAATGTGGGTGCAACTGAAAATTCTTACATGTAAATAGTTTATAATGTAGCCGGTTATACCTTTCAGGAAAATATAGAAAATCTTGAGTACCCTACATTGCTAATAAAACAGAGTGTGATATTTAAGTGTGACCAGTTTGATCCAACTCCTAATGTTGGTACAAAAGTGCATAGCTGATATAATCTAGTTGAAATCAACCAGCGAAGAAGATTTAGACAGTTTGAACCTTTTGTGTTGATGATTTAAGCGATCTAGGTGTATGATGTCCCTTTTCCCAGGTTACGATGAGATAAGTCAGATTGGTTGGTCGTTTGTAAAGTTAAACCTAGAGGTGTTTTTGAATCATATGGAAAAGGAGAATAGAGAATTGAAAGTGAAGCATTTCAGGAAGATGTTTATGAAATAAATGCATCTGTTACATATGACGAGAATGAACCTTTGAAAGATCCAAATAATGAATATGTTAAAATTTCATCTAGAGAGGATGGGGAGGGTGAGAGATCTAAAGAGGAGCCTAAGTTTGATTCTAATTCTTCAGAAAAAGAAGATGATGATGATTTTGATTTACAATTAAGTGTTGATAATAGAATATTATATTCAATACATCAATTATTGAATCAACAATATATTATTATTTATTGAATTGAAATTGTTATATTTCTGGAATATTCAATAAAATACGAATTTCAGGTTAAAATATGCTACCAAAGAGAAAACAAGATATGATGTAACTAAGGTTGAGACCACGATTTAGAACCAGTTACTTTCCAGGTGAAGCATTACATTCTGCAGCTGCAACAGTGTTGGACCCCGAACTTTTTTGGAGATTTGATTTATTTAAATGGAATTAAATGAGGAAATGTAGTATGATTTCTTGAAATAAATGAAAGGTATAATTGAATTTACGAGCATTTGATGAAATGAAATGAGTGTTTTGTA
>JAOTAX010145809.1:0-16044 GCA_025629825.1 Erythroxylum guanchezii | reverse complement strand
GAGAGCTCCAAAATTAGATTCTAACCATTGGACGTCAAGATGCAAGACTCAGGAACAACAGACTAAAATTTTGTCCCGATCAGAGATAGTTTGGTGATCGATCAAGACTAGAGCAAATTTTGATATTAACGTTTTCTCTCTTCTCGGCACTTTTCTCTTTGGCACAAAAAAATCTAAGAATCATAACCAATATATAACATAATACAAACTCGTATATGAGGAGGGCTAGAAAGAAAATACTAAGTTAGAGAGCTCCAAATTAGATTCTAACAGTTGGATGTGAAGATGCAAGACTCAGGAACAACATACTAAAATTTTGTCCCGGTCAGACATCGTTTGATTATCGATCGAGACTATTGCAAATTTTGATATGAACATTTTCTTTCTTCTGGGCGCTTTTATCTTTGGCACAAAGAAATCTAATAATCATCACCAATAAATGACATAATACAAACTCGTATACAAGGAGGGCTGGACAGAAAATACTATACTAGAGAGTTCCAAATCAAATTCTAATCGTTGGATGTCCAGAGGCAAGACTCAAGAACAACATACTATTATTTTATCTCGATCAGAAGTCGTTTGGTATTCAATCGAAGCTTTAGCAAATTTTGATATGAACATTTTCTTTCTTCTAGGCACCTTTCTCTTTGGAACAAAAAAATCTAATAATCATCACCAATATATGACATTATACAAACTCGTATACAAGGAGGGCTAGATAGAAAATACTAAGTTAGAGAGTTCCAAATCAGATTCTAACCGTTAGATATCAAGATGCCAGACTCAGGAGCAACATACTAAAATTTCATCCCAATCAGAGATCGTTTCGTCAATGATCGAGACTAGAGAAAATTTTGATAGGAACGTTATCTCTCTTCTAGGAAATTTTCTTTTTAGCATAAAAAAACCTAATAATCATCACCAATATAAGACAAAATACAAACTCGTATACAAGGAGAGCTAGATAGAAAATACTAAGCAAGAGAGCTCCAAATCAGATTCTAACCGTTCGATGTCAAGATGCAAGACTTAGGAAAACCATACTAAAATTTTATCCAGATTAGAGATCGTTTGGTTATCGATTGAGACTAGAGCAAATTTTAATATGAACGTTTTCTCTCTTCTAGCACTTTTTTCTTTGGCACAAAAAAATCTAATAATAATCACCAATATATGACATAATATCAACTTGTATACAAGGATGGCTAGACAAAAAATACTAAGTTAAAGAGCTCCAAATCAGATTCTAACCGTTGGATTTAAAGATACAAGGCTCAGGAGCGATATACTAAAATTTCATCCCGATCTGAGATCGTTTGGTAATCGATGGAGACTAGACAAAATTTTGATATGAACATTTTCCCTTTTCTGGACAATTTTCTCTTTTGCACAAAAAATCTAATAATCATCACCAATATATGACAAGATGCAAGACTCAGGAGCAACATACTAAAATTTCGTCCCGATCAGAGATTGTTTGGTCATAAATCGATAGTAGAGCAAATTTTGATATGAGCGTTTTCTCTCTTCTAGGCACCTTTTTCTTTGGCACAAAAAAAATCTTATAATAACCACCAATATATGACATAATGCAAACTCGTATATAAGGAGGGCTAGGTAGAAAATACTATTTTAGAGAGCTCCAAATTATATTCTAACTGTTGGATGTCAAGATGCAAGACTTAGGAACAACACAGTAAAATTTCGTCCCGATCAGAAATCTTTGTGTCATCGATAGAGACTAGAGCATATTTTGATATTAACGTTTTCTCTATTCTGGGCAATTTTCTCTTTTGCACAAAAAAATCCAATAATCATCACCAATATATGACATAATACAAACTCGTAGACAAGGAGGGATAGACCGAAAATACTAAGTTCGAGAGCTCCAAATCAGATTCTAACTGCTGGATGTCAAGATGCCATACTCAGGAACAACATCCTAAAATTTCGTCCCGATCAGAGATTGTTTCGTCATCAATCGAGACTAGAGCAAATTTTGATATGAACGTTTTGTCTCTTCTGGGAACTTTTCTGTTCGACACAAAAATATAATAATCATCACCAATATGTGACAAAATACAAACTCGTATACAAGGAGGGCTAGATAAAAAAATACTAAGTTAAAGAGCTCTAAATCAGATTCTAACCATTGGATGTTAAGAGGCAAGACTTGGGAACAATGTTCTAAAATTTCGTCCCGATCAGAGATCATTTGGTCATCGATAGAGAATAGACCAAATTTTGATATGAACATTTTCCCTCTTTTAGGCAATTTTCTCTTTGTCCCAAAAAAATCTAATAATCATCACTAATATTTCCATAATACAAACTCGTATACAAATAGGACTAGACAGAAAATATTAAGTTAGAGAGCTCCAAATCAGATTCTAACCGTTTATGTCAAGATGCGAAACTCAGGATCAACGTACTAAAATTTCGTCCTGATCATAGAACGTTTGGCCATCGATCGTGATTAGAGCAAATTTTGATATGAACGTTTTCGCTCTTTTGGGCAATTTTCTCTTTGTCACAAAAAATCTAATAATCATCACCGATATATTATATAATACAAACTCATATATAAGGAGGGCTAGGCATAAAAATACTAAGTTAGAGAGCTCTAAATCAGATTCTAACTGTTGGATGTCAAGATGCAAAACTTAGGAACAATATACTAAAATTTCATCCTGATTAGAGATCATTTGGTCATTAATCGAGACTAAAGTAAAATTTTGATATGAACGTTTTCTCTCTTTTGAGCTATTTTCTCTTTGGCACAAAAAAATCTAATAATTATCAACAATATATGACAGAATACAAGCTCGTACACAAATAGGGCTAGACAGAAAATAGTACGTTAGAAAGCTCCAAATCGGATTGTAACCGTTGGATGTCAAGATACATGACTCAGAACAATATAATAAAATTTCGTCCCGATCAGAGATCATTTGTTCATCGATCGAGACTAGAGCAAATTTTTATACGAACATTTTCTCTCTTTTGGGCTATTTTCTCTTTGGCACAAAAAAATCTAATAATTATCAACAATATATGACATAATATAAGCTCGTACACAAATAGGGCTAGACAGAAAATAGTACGTTAGAGGGCTACAAATTAGATTCTAACCGTTAGATGTCAAGATGCAAGATTCAGGAATAACATACTAAAATTTCGTCCTGATCAGAGATTGTTTGGTAATCAATCAAGACTAGAGAAAATTTTGATATTAACGTTTTCTCTCTTCTGGGCACTTTTCTCTTTGGCACAAAAAATCTAATAATCATCACTAATATTGTTATAATACAAACTCAAATACAAATAGGACTAGACAGAAAATACTAAGTTATAGAACTCCAAATCAGATTCTAACCGTTGGATGTCAAGATGCAAGACTTAGGATCAACGTACTAAAATTTTGTCCCGATCAGAGATCGTTTGGCCATCGATCAAGATTAGAGCAAATTTTGATATGAACGTTTTCTCTCTTCTGGGCAATTTTCTCTTTGGAACAAAATATTTAATAATAATCACCAACATATTACATAATACAAACTCGTATATAAGAAGGGATAGGCATAAAAATGCTAAGTTAAAAAGCTTAAAATCATATTCTAACGGTTGGATATCAAAATGTAAGGCTCAGGAACAATATACTAAAATTTCGTCCCGATCTAAGATCATTTAGTCATCGATCAAAACTAGACCAAATTTTCATATGAACATTTTCTCTCTTCTGGGCAATTTTATCTTTGGCACAAAAAAATCTAATAATCATACCAATAGATGACAAAATACGAACTTGTATACAAGGAGTTGTAGATAGAAAATACTAAGTTAGAGAGCTCAAAATCAGATTCTAACCGTTAGATGTCAAGATGCAATACTTAGGAATAATATAATAAAATATCATCCAGATCCGAGATTGTTTGGTCATTGATCAAGACCAGAGCAAATTTTGATATAAACGTTTGCTCTCTTCTAAGTACCTTTTTTCTTTGGGACAAAAAAATCTAATAATCATCACTAATATATGACATAATACAAACTCGTATATAGGGAGGGCTAGGTAGAAAATACTATGTTAGAGAGCTCCAAATTATATTCTAACCATTGGATGTCAAGATGTAAGACTTAAGAACAATATACTAAAATTTCGTCCCGATCAGAGTTCGTTTGGTCATCAATCGAGACTAGAGCAAATTTTGTTACGAACATTTTCTCCGTTTTGGGCTATTTTCTTTTTGGAACAAAAAAAATCTAATAATCATCACCAATATATGACATAATACAGACTCGTATACAAATATGGCTAGACAGAAAATACTAAGTTAGAGAGCTCCAAATCAGATTCTAATCGTTAGATGTCAAGATGCAAGTTTCAGGAACCACATACTAAAATTTCGTATTGATCAGAGATCGTTTGGCTATCGATCGAGATTACAGTAAATTTTGATATGAACATTTTCTCTCTTTTGGGCAATTTTTTCTTTGGCACAAAAAAATCAAATTATCATCACCAATGTATGACATAATACAAACTCTTATACAAGGAGGGTTAGATAGAAAATACTAAGTTAGAGTGCTCCAAATTAGATTCTTACCGCTGGATGTCAAGATGCAAGACTCAAAAACAACATACCAAAATTTCGTCCCGATTAAAAATCTAGTAATCATCACCAGTATATGACATAATACAAACTTGTATACGAGGAGAGCTAGAGAGGAAATACTATTTCAGAGAGCTCCAAATCAGATCCTAACCGTTGGATGTCAAGAGGCAAGAGTCAAGAACATAATACTAATATTTTATCTCGATCGGAGGTTGTTTTGTAATCGATCGAGGCTTGGGAAAATTTTGATACGCGCTTTTTCTCTCATCTGGGCACTTTTCTCTTCGGTACAAAAGAGTCTAATAATGATTACAAATATATAGCATAATACAAACTCGTATACAAGGAAGGCTAGACAGAAAATACTAAGTTAGAGAGCCAAAGCAGATTATAAATGTTGGATGTCAAGATGCATGACTCAGAACAACATAACAAAATTTTGTCCTGATCAGAGACCGTTTGGTCATCGATCGAGACTAGAGCAAATTTTGATATGAACGTTTTCTCTCTTCCGGGCAATTTTCTTTTTGACACAAAAAAATCTAATAATCATCACCAATATATTACATAATACAAACTCTTATACAAGGAGGGCGAGAAATAGAAATATTAAGTTAGAGAGCTCCAAATCAGATCCTAACTGTTGGATATCAAGATACATGACTCAGAACAACATAATAAAATTTCGTTCCGATCAGAGATCATTTGTTCATCGATCGAAACTAGAGCAAATTTTGATATGAACGTTTTCTCTCTTTTGGGCAATTTTCTCTTTGGCACAAAAAAAAACTAATAATTATCACCAATATATGACAAAATACGAACTCGTATACAAGGAGGGCTAGACAGAAAATACTATAATATAGAGTTCCAAATTAGATTCTAACCATTGGATATCAAGATGCAAGACTCAGGAATAAGATACAAGGGAAAATTTTGATATAAACGTTTTCTCTCTTCTAGGCCCCTTTCTCTTTGGCGCAAAAAAAAATCTAATAATCATCACCAATATATGAGAGAATACAAACTCGTATGCAAGGAGGGCGAGGTGGAAAATACTATGTTAGAGAGCTCCAAATTATATTCTAACCATTGAATGCTCAGATGCAAGACTCAAGAACAACATACTAAAATTTCGTCCTGATCAGAAATCGTTTGGTCATCGTTCGAGACTAGAATAAATTTTGATATGAACGTTTTCTCTCTTTTGGGCAACTTTCTCTTTAGTACAAAAAAATCTAATAATCATAACCAATATATGACATGATACAAACTCATATAAAAAAAGGGCTAGACTGAAAATACTAAGTTAAAGAGCTCTAAATCAGATTCTAACCATTGGATGTCAAGATACAAGACTCAGGAACATCATAATAATATTTCGTCCTGATTAGAGATCATTTGGTCATCAAATGAGACTATAGCAAATTTTTATATAAACGTTTTCTCTCTTCTGGGCACTTTTCTCTTTGACACAAAAAAATCTAATAATAATCACCAATATATGTCATAATACAATCTCGTATACAAGGAGGGCTAGCTAGAAAAAACTATGTTAGAGAGCTCCAAATTAGATTCTAACAGTTGGATGTCAAAAGGCAAGACTAAAGAACAACATACTAATATTTCATCTCAATCAGAGGTCATTTAGTAATCGATCGAGGCCTGAGTAAATTTTCGTATGAACGTTTTCTCTCTTTTAGGAACCTTTCTTTTTAGCACAAAAATATCTAATAATCATCGCTAATATATGACATAAAACAAACTCGTATACAAGGAGGGCTAGACAGAAAATACTTTCCTAGAGCAAGGCCAAAGAACAACATGCTATTATTTCATCTCGATCAGAAGCCGTTTGGTAATCGTTAGAGGCTTGAGCAAATTTTGATATAAACGTTTTCTCTCTTGTAGGCACCTTTCTCTATGGCACAAAACAATCTAAGAATTATCACCAATATATGACATAATACAAACTCGTATACAAGGAGGGCTAAGTAAAAAATACTATGTTAGAGAGCCCCAAATCAAATTCTAACTGTTGGATGTCAAGAGGCAAGACTAAAAAACAACATACTAATATTTCATGTCGATCAGAGGTCGTATGGTAATCGAGTAAGGCTTGAGTAAATTTTGATATGAACATTTTCTCCCTTCTAGGCACCTTTCTCTTTTGCACAAAAAAAAATCTAAAAATTATCACCAATATATGACATAATACAAACTCGTATACAAGGATTGTTAGACAAAAAAATACTAAATCAGAGATCGTTTGCTTAACGATCGAGACCAGAGCCAATTTTGATATAAACGTTTTCTCTCTTCTAGGAACTTTTCTACTTGGCACAAAAAATCTAATAATCATCACCAATTTACAACATAATACAAACTCGTATACCAGGAAGGCTAGACAAAAAAATACTAAGTTAGAAAACTCCAAATCATATTCTAACCGTTGGATGTCGAGATGCGAGACTCAGAAACAACATACTATAAATGTCGTCCCGATTAGAGATCGTTTGGTCATCGATAAAGACTAGAGAAAATTTTGATCTGAACGTTTTCTCTCTTCTGATCTGATCCTTTTGTCATAGATTCAGACTATAGCAAATTTTGATTTGAACGTTTTCTCTCTTCCCCTCACTTTTCTCTTTGGCACAAAAAAATCTAATAATCATCACCAATATATGACATAATACAAACTCTTATACAAGGAGGGCTAGACAGAAAATACTATGTTAAAGATCTCCAAATCAGATTCTAACAGCAAAATATAAAGATGCAAGACTCAGGAGCAACATACTAAAATTTCGTCTCGATCAGAGATTATTTGGTCATTAATTGAGACTAGAGCAAATTTTGATATAACGTTTTCTCTCTTCTTGGCAGTTTTGATTTGGGCACAAAAAAATCTAATAATCATCACTAATAAATGGCATAATACAAACTCGTATGCAAGGAGGGCTAGACAAAAAATACTAAGTTAGAGAGCTCCAAATTAGATTCCAACTATTGGATGTCAAGATGCAAGACTCAGGAACAATATACTAAAATTTCTTCCCGATCAGAGATTGTTTGGTAATGGATCGAGACTAGATCAAAGTTTGATATGAATGTTTTCTTTCTTCCAGGCACTTTTTTCTTTGGCACAAAAAAATCTAATAATCATCACCAATATATATGACATAATGCAAACTCATATACAACGAGCGCTAAGTAGAAATTACTATGTTAAAGAGCTCCAAATTAGATTCTAACTGTTGGATGTCAAGAGGCAAGACTCAAGAACAACATACTAATATTTAATCTTGATCAAAGGTCGTTTGGTAATCGATCGAGGCTTGGGCAAATTTTGATATGAACGTTTTCTATCTTCTAGGCACCTTTCTCTTTGGCACAAAAAAATCTACCAATCATCACCAATATATGGCATAATACAAACTCATAAACAAGGAGAGCTAGATAGAAAATACTATGTTAGAGAGCTCCAAATCAGATTTTAACCGTTAGATGTCAAGATGCAAGACTCAGAAAAAACATACTAAAATTTCATCCCGATCAGAGATCATTTGGTTATAGATCGAGACTATAGTAAATTTTGATATGAACGTTTTCTCTCTTCCATTCACTTTTCTCTTTGGCACCAAAAAATCTAATAATTATCATCAATATATGACATATTAAAAACTCATATACAAGGAGGGCTAGACAGAAAATACCATGTTAGAGACCTCCAAAACAGATTCTAATAGTTGGATGCAAAGATGCAAGACCTAGAAACAACATACTAAAATTTCGCCACGATCAAAGATCGTTTGGTGATCGATCGAGACTAGAGCAAATTTTAACATTAACGTTTTCTCTCTTCTTGGCACATTTCACTAGGGCACAAAAAAATCGAATAATCATCACCAATAATTGACATAATACAAACCGTATGCAAGGAGGTCTAGAGAAAAAAATACTAAGTTAGAGAGCTCCAAATTAGATTCTAACCGTTAGATGTCAAGATGCATGAATCATGAACAATATACAAAAATTTTGTCCCACTTAGAGATTATTTGGTAATTGATCGAGACTAGACCAATTTTGATGTGAACGTTTTCTTTCTTCCGGACACTTTTCTTTTTGCCACAAAAACATTTAATAATCATCATCAATATATGTCATAATACAAACTCGTATACAAGGAGGGCTAGGTAGAAAATACTATGTTAGAGAGCTCTAAATCAAATTCTAATCATTGGATGTCAAGAGGAAAGACTCAAGAACAACATACTAATATTTCATCTCGATCAGATGTTATTTGTTAACCGATCACGGTTTGAGCAAATTTTCATATGAACCTTTTCTTTCTTCTAAGGACCTTTCTCATTGGCACAAAAAAATCTACTAATCATCACCAATATATGACATAATACAAACTCGTATACATGGAGGGTTAGACACAAAATAGTAAGATAGAAAGCTCCAAATCAGATTCTAACCATTGGATGTCAAGATGCAAGACTCAAGAACAATATACTAAAATTTCGTCCCGATCAAAGATCGTTTGGTAATTGATCGACAATAGAGTAAATTTTGATATGAACGCTTTCTCTCTTCTGGGCAATTTTCTCTTTGGCACAAAAAAATCTACCAATCTTCACCAATATATGACATAATACCAACTCGTAAACAAGGAGAGCTAGACAGAAAATACTACGTTAGAGAGCCCCAAATCAGATTCTAACCGTTGGATGTCAAGATACAGGACTCAGGAACAACATACTAAAATTTCATCCCGATCAGAGATCGTTTGGTCATAGATCAAAACTATAGCAAATTTTGAAGTGAACTTTTTCTCTCTTCTACTCACTTTTCTCTTTGGCACAAAAATATATAATAATCATCACCAATATATGACATAATACAAACCTGTATATAAGGAGGGCTAGACAGAAAATACTATATTAGAGATCTCAAAATCAGATTCTAACAGTTGGATGTAAAGATGCAAGACTCAGGAACAACATACTAAAATTTCATCTTGATCAGAGATCGTTTGGTCATCGATCGAGACTAGAGCAAGTTTTGATATGAACATTTTCTCTTCTGGGTACTTTTCACTTGGGCACAAAAAAATCTAATAAGAATCACCAATAAATGACATAATACAAACTCGTATACAAGGAGGGATAGACAAAAAAAATACTAAGTTAGAGATCTTAAAATCAGATTCTAACCGTTGGATGTCAAGATGCAAGTCTAAGGAACAATATATTAAAATTTCGTCCCGATCAGAGATTGTTTGGTAATGGATCGAGACTAGATCAAATTTTGATATGAACGTTTTCTATGTTCCGGGCACTTTTCTCTTTGGGACAAAAAAATCTAATAATCATCACCAATATATGTCATAATACAAACTCGTATACAAGGAGGTTTAGGTAGAAAATATTATGTTAGAGAGCTCTAAATCAGATTCTAACCATTGGATGTCAAGAGGCAAGACTCAAGAACAACATACTAATATTTGATCTCGATCAGAGGTCGTTTGATAATCGATCGCGCCTTATGCAAATTTTGATATGAACATTTTCCATCTTCTAGGCACCTTTCTCTTTTGCAAAAAAAAATCTACCAATCATCACCAATATATGACGTAATACAAACATGTAAACATGGAGGACTAGACAAAAAATACTACGTTAGAGAGCTCCAAATCAGATTCTAACCGTTGGATGTCAAGATGCAAGACTCAGGAACAATATACTAAAATATCGTCCCGATTAGAGATTGTTTGGTAATGGATCGAAACTAGATCATTTTTTGATATGAACGTTTTTTTTCTTCCGTGGACTTTTCTCTTTGGCACAAAAAAATCTAATAATCATCACCAATATATGTCATAATACAAACTCGTATATAAGGAGGGTTACGTAGAAAATATTATGTTAGAGAGCTCTAAATCAGATTCTAACTTTTGGATGTCAAGAGGCAAGACTCAAGAACAACATACTAATATTTGATCTCGATCAGAGGTGGTTTGATAATCGAAAGAGCCTTGCGTAAATTTTGATATGAACGTTTTCCATTTTCTAGGCGCCTTTCTCTTTTGCACAAAAAAATCTACAAATCATCACCAATATATGACATAATACAAACTCGTAAAATTGGAGGACTAGACAGAAAATACTACGTTAGAGAGCTCCAAATCAAATTCTAACAGTTGGATGGCAAGACGTAAGACTCTGAAACAACATACTAAAATTTTGTCTCGATCAGAGGTCGTTTGGTAATCGATTTAGGCTTGAGAAAATATTGATACTACGTTATAGAGCTCCAAATCAGATTTTAACCGTTGGATGTCAAGATGCAAGACTGAGGAACAATATTCTAAAATTTCGTCCCGATCAGAGACTGTTTGGTAATGGATCGAGATTAGATCAAATATTGATATGAACGTTTTCTTTCTTCCAAGAACTTTTCTCTTTGGCACAAAAAATCTAATAATCATCATCAATATATGCCATAATACAAACTCGTACACAAGGAGCGTTAGGTAGAAAATACTATGTTAGAGAGCTCCAAATCAGATTCTAACCGTTGGATGTCAAGAGGCAAGACTCAAGAACAACATACTAACATTTCATCTCAATCAGATGTCATTTGTTAATCGATCGCGGTTTGAGCAAGTTTTGGTGTAAACATTTTCTCTCTTTTAGGCACCTTTATCTTTGGCACAAAAAAATCTACTAATCGTCACCAATATATGACATAATACAAACTCGTATACAAGGAAGGCTAGACACAAAATACTAAGATAGAGAGCTCAAAATCAAATTCTAACGGTTAGATGTCCAGAAGCAAGACTCAGGAACAATATACTAAAATTTCGTCTCAATCAAAGATCGTTTAGTCATCGATAGAGAATAGAGTAAATTTTGATATGAACAATTTTCTCTTTGGGACAAAAAATTCTAATAAGCATCACCAATATATGACAAAATACGAACTCGTATACAAGAAGGGCTAGATAGAAAATACTATGTTAGAGAACTCCAAATCAGATTCTAACCGTTGGATGTCAAGAGGCAAGACTCAAGAACAACATGCTAATATTTCATCTCGATCAAATGTCGTTCGTTAACTGATCGCGGCTTTAGCAAATTTTGATATGAACTTTTTCTCTCTTCTGGGCACCTTTGTCTTTGGCACAAAAAAATTCACTAATCACCACCAATATATGACATAATACAAACTCGTATACAAGGAGCGCTAGACACAAATACTAAGTTAGAGAACTCCAAATCGGATTCTAATCGTTGGATGTCAAGATGTAAGACTCAGGGACAATATACTAAAATTTTGTCCCGATCAAAGATCGTTTGGCCATCGATCGAGAATATAGTAAATTTTGATATGAATGTTTTCTCTCTTCTGGGCAATTTTCTTTTTGGCACAAAAAATCTAATAATCATCACCAATATATGACAAAATTTGAACTAGTACACAAGAAGAGCTAGACAAAAACACTAAGTTTGAGAGCTCCAAATCGGATTCGAACCGGTGGATATCAAGATGCAAGACTCAGGAACAACATACAAAAATTTTATCCCGATCAGAGATCATTTTGGTCTTAGATCTAGACTATAGCAAATTTTGAAATGAATGTTTTCTCTCTTCTACTCACTTTTCTCTAATAATCATCACCAATATATGACATAACACAAACTCCTATATAAGGAGGGCTAGACAGAAAATACTATGTTAGAGATCTCCAAATCAGATTCTGACAGTTGGATGTAAAGATGCAAGACTCAGGAACAACATACTAAAATTTCGTCTCAATTAGAGATTGTTTGTTCATCGATCGAGACTAGAACAAATTTTGATATGAACGTTTTCTCTCTTCTGGGCACTTTTCAATTGGGCACAAAAAATCTAATAATAATCACCAATAAATGACATAATACAAACTCGTATGCAAGGAGTGCTAGACAAAAAATACTAAGTTAGAGAGCTCAAAATTAGATTCTAGCCGTTGGATGTCAAGATGCAAGACTAAGGAATAATATACTAAAATTTCGTCCTAATCAGAGATTGTTTAGTAATGGATCGAGACTAGATCAAATTTTGATATGAACGTTTTCTTTCTTCCGGTCACTTTTCTCTTTGGCACAAAAAAATCCAATAATAATCACCAATATATGTCATAATACAAACTCATATACAAGGAGGGTTAGGTAGAAAATATTATGTTAGAGAGTTCTAAATCAGATTCCAACCATTGGATGTCAAGAGGCAAGACTTAAGAACAACATATTAATATTTGATCTCGATCAGAGGTCATTTGATAATCAATGTCACCTTGCTCAAATTTTGATATGAACGTTTTCCATCTTCTAGGCACCTTTCTCTTTTGCACAAAAAAATCTACCAATCATCACCAATATATGACATAATACAAACTCGTAAAATTGGAGGACTAGACAGAAAATACTACGTTAGAGAGCTCCAAATCAAATTCTAACAGTTGGATGGCAAGACGTAAGACTCTGAAACAACATACTAAAATTTTGTCTCGATCAGAGGTCGTTTGGTAATCGATTTAGGCTTGAGAAAATATTGATACACGCTTTCTCTCTCGTTTGGACACTTTTCTCTTTGGCATAAAGAAATCTATTAATCATCACCCAAATATGATATAATACAAACTCGTATATAAGGAGGGCTAGATAGAAAATACTAAGCTGGAGATCTCCAAATCAGATTCTAACCGTTAGATGTCAAGAGGCAAGACTCATGAATATCATACTAAAATTTCACCCAATCCGAGGTCGTTTGGTAATCGATCGAGTGTTGAGAAAATTTTATTACGCTCTTTCTCTCTGATCGAGGCACTTTTATCTTTGTGACAAAAAAATCTAATAATTATCACCAATATATGACATAATATAAACTCGTATACAAAGAGGGCTAGAAAGAAAATACTAAGTTAGAGAGCTTTAAATCAGATTCTAACCGTTTGATGTTAAGAAGCAACACTAAGAAACAATATACTAAAATTTCATCATAATCGGAGATCGCTTGGTAATCAATCGAAGCTTCAACAAATATTGATGCGGCTTTCTCTCTCGTTTAGACACTTTCCTCTTTGGCACAAAGAAATATAAAAATTATCACCCAAGTATGATATAATACAAACTCGCATACACGGAGGGCTAGAAAAAAAACAAATTTAGAAAGCTCCAAATCAGATTCTAACCGTTGAATGTCAAGAGGCAAGGCTCAGGAACATCATACTAAAAATTCATCGCAATTAGAGGTCGTTTGTTAATCGATCGAGGCTTGAGAAACTATTGATACATGCTTTCTCTCTCGTTTGGGCACCTTTCTCTTTGGCACAAAAAAACCTAATAATGATCACAAAAATATGATATAGTACAAACTCGTATACAAGGAGGGCTAGACAACATACAAAAATTTCGACATGATCAAAGATCGTTTGGCCATCGATCGAGACTAGAGCAAATTTTGATATGAACGTTTTCTCTCTTCTAGGCACTTTTCTCTTTAGCACAAAAAAATCTAATAGTCATCACCAATATATGACATAATGCAAACTCGTATACAAGGAGGGTTAGAAAGAAAATACTAAGTTAGAGAGCTCCAAATGTGATTCTACCCATTGAATGTTAAGAGGTAAGACTCAAGAACAACATACTAATATTTCATCATGATCAGAGGTCATTTGGTAATCAATAGAGGCTTGAGTAAATTTTGATATGAATGTTTTCTCTCTTCTGGGCACCTTTCTCTTTGGTACAAAAAATATAATATTCACCACCAATATTTGACATAATACAAACTCCTATACAAATAGAGCTAAACAGAAAATACTAAGTTAGAGAGCTTCAAATTAGATTTTAACCATTAAATGTCAAGATGCAAGACTCAGGACCCACATATTAAAATTTCGTCCCCATCGAAGATTGTTTGGTCATCGATCGAGACTAGAGCAAATTTTGATATAAACGTTTTCTCTCTTCTGGGAAATTTTCTCTTTGGCACAAAAAAATCTAATAATAATCACCAATATATGAAATAGTACAAACTCGTATACAAGGAGGTCTAGATAGAAAATACTAATTTAGAGAGCTCCAAAGCAGATTCTAACCGTTGGATGTCAATATGCAAGACTCAGGAACAATACACTAAAATTTAGTCCGCGATCAAAGATCGTTTGGTTATCGATCGAGACTAGAGTAAATTTTGATATGAATGTTTTCTCTCTTCTGAGCACTTTTCTCTTTGGCACAAAAAAATGTAATAACCATTACCAATATATGACATAACAAAAACTCGTATATAGGGAGGGCTAGACAGAAAATACTAAGTTAGAGAGCTCCAAATCAGATTTTAATTGTTGGATATCAAGATACAAAACTTAGGAATATCATACTAAAATTTGGTCCCGATCAGAGATCGTTTGTTTATCGATCAAGACTAGAGAAAATTTTGATATGAACGTTTTCTTTCTTCTGGGCAATTTTCTCTTTGACACAAAAAAATATAATAATCATCACCAATACATGACAAAATACAAAATCATATACAAAGAGGGCTAGACAGAAATTACTATGTTAGAGAGCTTTAAATCAGATTCTAACCGTCGAATGTCAAGTAGCAGGACTCAAGAATAACATACTAATATTTGATCTCGATCAGAGGTCGATTGGTAATCGATCGAGACTTGACCAAATTTTTATATGAACGTTTTGTCTCTTCTGGATACCTTTCTCATTGGCACAAAAAAAAAATAGTTATCACCAATATATCACATAATACAAACTCGCATATAAATAGGGCTAGACAGAAAACACTAAGTTAGAGGGCTCAAAATCAAATTCTAACTGTTGGATGTCAAGATGGAAGACTCAGGAACAACATACTAAAATTTCGTCCCGATAAGAGATCTTTTGGTCATCGATTGAGAATATAACAAATTTTGATATGAACATTTTCTGTCTTTTGGGCAATTTTCCCTTTGGCACAAAAAAATCTTATAATCATCACGAAAATTTGACACAATAAAAACTCGTATACAAGTAGGGCTAGACAGAAAATACTAAGTTAGATAGCTTCAAATCAGATTCTAACCGTTGGATGTCAAGATGCAAGACTCAGGAACAATATACTAAAATTTCATCCCGATCAGAGATCATTTCGTCATCGATCGAGACTAGAGTAAATTTTGATATGAATGTTTTCTCGCTTCTGGGCACTTTTGTTTTTGGCACAAGAAAATATAATAATCATCACCAATATATGACATAATACAAACTCATATACAAATAGGTCTAGACTGTTGGACCAATGGTGGTTGACAAATTAAATCCCTTTATGTTTTGATAATAATAAAATATCTAGAATTAGTTAAGAA
>JAOTAX010145785.1:5798-16050 GCA_025629825.1 Erythroxylum guanchezii | reverse complement strand
AATATTATTACTCATGGGTTGTGAAATCCCAAGGTTTGAATTTCCAGATATGTTAGAAGTTGCAGAAGTGAAAGAAGCAAGCCCCGAGTTCTGTGCAACTTGAGAACTACCAGTAAGAGTTCCTGAACCTGTTATTGAATTAATGCCTGGTTGCCCAGATGAAAATACATTTTGAGTGGCAGGTACAGATGATGCCATTCCACTGGTTATCATATTTGACATATGCATTGCTACAGGTGTCTGATTAATTGATGGAAGGCCTATAGACGTTCCTCCAGATAAGGCTGCAGAATTCATCACCCGTGCTTGTGAGAGATTGTTCAATATGCTCACATTAGCAGCGGCAGGTGGCACAGGACGTCCAGATTGTGCCATACCACCAACATTAGGTTTCAATTCCTGCATGTTTTCACCACTTGTTATCAACTCTTGATTCGCTGATGGAGGAGAAGAAGTCTGCAAACTTGCAGTTGGTTGTGAAATAGGACGCTGAACAGGTGGTATATGAGGGAAAGTTGGTCCAGTTGTCACTGAAGTGACAGTGCTTGGCTCCTGAACATATGCAAGAATAATTTTATAACCGTGCCCATAATCCATCCCACAGGACATCAGAAACAGAAATTAGAGTATAAGATAAGATATATTGACACTTACAACTTTTACAGTTGCAGTAGGAATGTTTCCAACGGAAATTGGTGGCCTGTTCAGGATAGATCCGTTCACTGGAATTTGAAGAAAGTAAGCCTTCCAAGGGGTAAAATACCAAAAGCATATGCATGGTATTGACAAAATAACATGATAAGCTTATAGACAAACACTATTGCTTCTACATCTTGGCAAAGTACTACTACTGTTTTATGGTAGATCTCTCACATTTCAAGGGAAACTAAAGTCTAAAGTCTAAAGTCTGCAGATTAGAACGAGAAACATTTGCTCTTGCATAGCAACCACTCAGCAAAAAGCATGCTTTAATCTTATTCGAAACTGTAATACCACGGCAGAAAAAAAAAAGATATTTAACACTGATAATTGTAGAATGTTTACTCTACATGTCAACATGTGTAAGTTGAAAACCCAAAACAACCAATTGAAGTTCTGGTTGTAGATGTGTTATAAGCAACTTGGGCCAACCTACCAGTCAATTCTACAGGAAATAGCAAATGACAAACACATATTTAGTAATGCAGTTGTTAGATCTCTGATGGATATTTTGTTGTCAGATTCTTGCCGATACAAAGCAAACAACAAACAGGAAAAAACCTGCTGGAATTGACGTTGGAGGTGGGCCTGTAACTGAAGTTGTTGAAGATACATCCATTTTGACAGGACTCTGATTTGGAGGCAAGTTTGGAACTCCAGGACGACTTAAAGCAGAACGAGCTTCCATAAAACTCTCTGAGATCAGAACAAGACAATGAGGATTTTTCACATTGTCAACAGGTGGATCCACTGCTCGGGTGTTACGCTTTCCCTTCACAAATCCAATGATTTCATTAGTAACATATTAAGCCAACAACGAGCAGAGAAAAAAATGATGATTTGCGCAAATCTAACAAGCAACTACAATTCATTATAGTAATAGTATGAAATGTTTGGATAGCATTACTTTTATTATTTCTTCTTGTTTCTCTATTTGTTTTAAACTCTTTTGCAAAGCACATCATTTAAACTCATTATGGAGTTGACACTATACACAAAGACATCAATGCCGAAGATTGTTATGAACATATTATTATGGAGTTGACACTATAAACAAAGACATCAATGCCAAAGATTGTTATGAACATATTATTAAAGGCTTTGCAGCCGTAGGCTTTTTATTGTGAAAAAGGTAAAGAGAGCTACATGAGAAGAAATAGCAAAGTAATGAAACAAAGAAAAAACATTATGCTTACCGCATTATAGATCGCTCTCAGTTTAGGAAGCTGTTTTGGGCAAATGACAGACAGAGAAACAGAGCACTGTAATGCAAATTATGCACTTGATAGTGAGCAACCTCCTCAGAGGAAGAGAACATTGGGAAGTAACTCAGGAAAGCGAAAGAAGAAAAGCACCTGAATAAAGGACTTAGCGACTGTCTCTGCATCAGATAGACAACTTTCAGTCTGTGTTTCAACATTTTCGCTGTGTTCTGAATTTTGTATTTGAGGCCTATAGACTGGAGTTGGTAATGGGTGAGGATTACTTGCAGCAACCAGAATGCAATGCCTTTGCCCGTCTAGATTTTGTTGAGCTGGGCTTCCAGTTGGGGCAGCAGGGAACATCTGCATGACCCAAAAGAGAACTTCAGGCAAATTCTCGGCTACTAATATAACCCAATCTTTGAACAATAAATCAATATTTAATCTTGTGTTGGCTATAGAGTATAACATTCAAAGATGCAGAACTATCAGTGCAGAAATTTGTTGTAACAAATAATAAAATTACTTTATCATCTTTGATATCCAAAACAATCATCAATTAAGTATGCCATCTATTTCAACCTGCAAGACAATGGCCAATAAAGGAGATCACAAAGTGTTCTAGTATTGAGATGGACCAATATAACACCAAAGATTCTTATTCCGTTCTAACTGTCTTCAATTTGCCAAGAAATAATATAATACCATCCAAAAAAGTATCCCCTGGTTTAGTTGCATGATTTTGTCATCATGTTGTTGAAAAGATCTATCACGTCCATTCATCAACTATTTGACACTTGTGATGAGATGATACATAAAAGCATTTCGGCTTGGATTTGATACAAATCAAATGGTGAGCTTCTAAAATAAAAGTTGCACTGAAACAAAAATTATAAAAGATAATGTGTTTTTTTCCTATCAATGCCAGCATCAAGATAATCATTTAGCATTATCAAAAGCAACCAACTGGCAGTAATTACTTCAGCAGAGAACACTGAAGAGACTTACCATAAAACCTAATGCATTATCAAAGTGGTGTCAAAGTTGATGAGCGTGTCCATAATTCCTAAGTTTTTGACATTGGAGCACTAAAAAATATGGTGCTAGATTGAATTTTTGAGGAATAGCAGGCTTTTATTATTTTCTTTATGCAGAACAGTGTTTACTAGAACATGTATATACATAGTAGACGAAATGAAAGAAAAAATGTGGAGCTGAAAGAAATAAATAGATCACAAGATGCAGAATGAATACCATTAGAGCTTCAGAAAGCCCTTCTGCAATTGCGGCATCACTGAAACCACCACCAGAAAAAGGTATTGCCAACAACCATTGTAAAAATGTGTCAACATCCCGTGTCCAGCCACTGCGCTGTACCAGGCAAGCTACATAAAGAATTATAAAGAAAGCAAGGAAGAACTTATCAGTCAGTAGCATACTGTATAAACCTGGGGCAGTAAAACTTTGAGAATCAAGTTTACTAGCATCATAGTAGGGACGAAATGAAACACCAAAAATTGCTTACTGTACCATAGAAATGAAATAAACTTTTGGTATCATTAAACAAGCCATGGTCATGCACAAATTTAATGTGCTGTAACCATTTTCAAGTTACAAGGGGCGGGAATTTATGTTTCTGAAATGTTGTGGTATTTATTTGGCTTGAGTATGAAATAAAAAATATAGATTTGGAGATTTGCGAAGGAGTGATAGGTATAAAACGTGAAGATATTGGCTGTGCAAGTATCACACATACAAAACTCTTTAGAGTGTGACTTCAACTGAAACAGCGAGTTAAATTAGTTCAAAAGTTCCTGAAAAGCTATCACCACAGAAACATCGAGAAAAAGCAAAGACATCCTATCATTTAACTAGCATAAACAGGCAAAAAATGTGAAGGAAGAAGATAATACAGCTTAATGTGAAACATAAGGAGATACAAAACCACATACCAGAATAAGATCCATGAGCATTAAACATGACAAGTGAGAGCTCAGCATTGGAAGAAGGTGGTTTCTGCATTTTAGAGAAGGAAACGGAAGTATAATACAACAAACAATAAGTTAACCTCACATATATAGTCATGCATGTGATGACAAAAACTACATAGATGTATTTTAGAAGATCATTTTCTAGTCAATCATATTCTTAATATGCACAACCCTAGAAAATGTCCCCCCTCAATTTGAGCCAAAATAAGAGAAACGAGAAAATTGCTTAAAATAAATTGAATAATACAAGAATGATTATTCAAAATTTAGAACCAATTCTTGCTAAACTAGTGGACTAAAAATTTCAACAGAAAAAGAGGATGTTTGGCACATGAATTTTTCTTTAAAATACATGATTCAAACATAAGAGAGATAATTCATCATTCCCCCAAAATATCTGGCTTTCTGATCTGAATCCATTTCATCAGCCCAAATAATTAGTCCCACTATGTGACATCATACATGCCACATAATAGAGCAATATATATATAAGTTGTATACATATTCATAATGTATTAAACTTGTTCCTGAAGACAGATAAACAGAATTCTAACGCAGATGGATCAATCTGCAAATCCAAACATACCACATGGTCATCAATTAAGTGATTTGAAGCATACCTGGCCAGCTAAATCATTAGCACAAAAGGCCCTGCAAAAAAAATGTTATCATAAGCAAAGTAAACACAAGTTACGTAAAAATGAAAATAAAACAGCAATAATCAAATCCCTAAATGTCAATTGGAGTTTGAACTAGGAAGCAAGTCCCAAAGCAACAACTTTACGGTAGAATTAAGTAGAAAGTTTCAATCTTTCTCGAGAATAATTTGATCGCAGTAAAAAGCATGGTTCTTTAGCAAATTCTAACAACTAGTTTTCATGGTTCAGATTGAATAGAATGCAGAGAAGTTGATTATGGAACCTGATGATCTTTTCGAGGTATTCAGCGACAACGGCCGACCAGAAGGGGCCCATAGCGGCGGTGCCTTCGATGGCAACGATAAGTTGTTTCTCCCCCATAATTCCACGCGCCTCCTACTCCTCCGCCCCACAAATAAGGAAGCGCCAACGTTGACAGCGAGCGACTAGCGAGAGGTATTCGGAGATGAGGAGGAGCAGAGAGAAGGAAACTTCGAACGACACCGGATTAGACAAACACAAAGAATATTGGATATGTCCTGATATGTCTTGGACAAAAGCAAGTCTTTTTATATTGGATTTGAACCTTTGTTGTTGTGTTGACTTTTGCTTTTCATTTATTATTATTAAATATTCCTTTGGATTATTATAGAATTAGGTTAGGTAGTCATCATGAGTTTCATAATTATTAAATTCAATATTACTTAAATTCTCTTTTCATATCTATAATTACTTTTTGTATATAAAAATAATATTAATTATGAAAATTTGAATAATTAATTTCTTAAATTATTCATTTTAAAATAATATATCAATTTAAATTTTATTCGTTATTTTTAAATCGAATCAAACTTAAATTAAACAATCAAATTTTGAATTTTTTAATCTATTAATCAAGATCTTAACTTTATGTCAGATAATTTATAATTATTTAAATTCAATTTGTTATTTGGCTTGAAATTATAATTTGGTCATATAATTTATTTAAATATATGATTAATAAATTATTATATTGTTTTCAAATCCTCATTATTTATTACAAAATAATTGAATGTTTTATAACAATTATTTCATAACTAAAGGTTTCGTCTTTTAATATTTAAAATTAAAAAAAATAGATTTCTATATTTGAAAAAACCCTTTCCGTTATACTTCGGTTAAAAAAATACCCGGGACATGAACATAATAAATAGACTAATAAAATATTGTTGATATAGTAACATAATTTAACTTTTAAATAAGATTTAAATTAATAATTTAAAATAATTATAATAAATTATTAATTTAAATCAGATTTAATTAATAAGAATTGAATTAAACATAAATATTTGATTTGTTCACGTGTCTTTTCTATTTTGACATTTTTAATTTTAATTAAAAGATTTTGTTTAAATAGAAATTTTTAAAAATTGACAATTTTTTAAAATGTTTTAAGCTATCATGAAATTCTACGCAAAACAGTTTTTTTTTTTTTTTTTGTTATCTGTTTCGGTAATCTAGTACGCTAGACTAAAATGTCAAACTCCCAAGATTCTTGGAGTCAACAGTACCAGACAGAGCACAACAGTTCGTTACAATCAGGTTCCGGAGTATGTACAAAGCAAAGTCACGAACGAACTTACGATCGGTAAACTTTTGACATGTGGCAATATCCGAACCATTCAAGCGCTTACGATTTATTACGAGTGCACGAGCAACTCCAGGAATTGGCGGGACGCGAAGGTCCGAACTTTACTAGAATACACACTACTTCCCTTGTAATTGTCTCTGTATAGATCGTTTTTATGGCTCTCCGATGCAAATTACTTCTCTGTGATCCCTATGGATCCAGACCCTTATCTCCGATCAGGCCATTTTCAGGAAACCTCACTTTCCTTTCCTTACTATGGTCCCATCAGCTTCAGGACAGGCTCACTTAAACCACCAACAAACAGGCTTTTCTCTTTGTTTGTGTATTAGGGTTGCAGCTTTTAATGCATGCATTTACAGGTTGAAGAAGGCTGTTTCTGCTGTAGTTTTCGAAGAGAGGACTGTTGGGTCGAGTTCTGCTGGTATTGATGTGTTTAAAGGAGGTGATTTTTACTCGCTTTTGATTTGGGTATTTTCTGAATTGGACCCTTTTCTAGTTTTTCCTTCACATTCTGGTTGATATGTTGCATTTGTTTTGTTTTTCTTTGGGTAATAGTTGGTTTTGGGAAGTGGGTAAGGTGAATCGTTTGGTCAATCCAATTTTAGTTGGTAACTTGGATTTTGGAATTCCCTGGCTTTATGATCCTCCTAAGAAGTTCATCAAAAGTTTCCAGGTGCTTATTGTTCTTGAGATTGCCATTTCAGGTTTTGTGTTGATTACTGTTTTACTTTTCTTGTAAGCTGTCATGCTTGTGTTCATAAAAAACTTGTAGTTGATTGATATGAGACCATCAACCTGACATGAAATCCTTATTTCCTAACAGGAAAAGGTTTCGTGGCTGGCAATTGGTGGGCATCAATTCCGGGAATGAAAGTGATGGTTAGAGTTACTGATCTTATTGTAATGCAGCTTGATGATCTTCAACAGCCGGATTGCCTATTGATAACACAAAGACTTGAAGATTATTATCACTTAAGGAGCTTAAACAACTTTCTGAAATGAACCAAAATGTTAAAAGGGTCATAGCAACTCTTACTGCTATAAGCCTTTGCTGGATCACACTTTTTGACAATGTAAGTTCCTTTTTCTTTCCCCCCCTTAATGTGGATTCCTTCCCTTTTCTAAATGTAGTTGATATAAGCTGATTCGTGCATTAAGCCGAATGTTTCTCGAATTGTGGATTGAAATGCTACACGAATCGGCATTGGTTTACATTTTGTTTCCTTAGCATTCATGTAAACTCACATACTCTTCCCAAGTACATCTTCAAAATCATTTACTTCATGAGGGTTTTTGATTAATTAGAGTGTTAAAGTTATGTTCTTACTGTTTTCTCTAGGTTCGGCTTCAAAGCTATAGATCTTCAAGTCTGCTTGACCAAGCAGAGCATTGGCTGCAAATTTGACTAACTATTGCAGTTCCTTTGGAACCATGTGTGACCCTGCATCTATGGAATAATGTGAAAAACACATTTTTCATCGATGCGAGAGCCGACATATCTGGTGCCTAGAGTCCTTTTGGGTTGTATGAAGCGATGCATCACCTCCTGATCCCAGGGCGTTGATAATATTTGCTTGATTTACATTTCCATTTAAGATTCATTTCTTTAAAGTTGCACTGACATAGAGTCGCATTTCACTTCTGCCTGGTGGTCTTTGGATAGAAAAGGTCATTGGCTTTGCAAATTCTGAATTATTAGCAACTGCAAGTTAAGAAGCCATAAATCTGATGATTAGGAATTTAAGTAAATGGTTTCCTAAAACAGCTTTTGCCTAAATGGTTCCGTAAACCGTTCTAGTGGATACGGTTTTATCACGCTCGTGCCTGAGACTGAATTTTTCTGTAACTTTGTGAGGTTAGGCAGGACGCATTGGCATTGAAAACTGTGTTTGGCCAATGATAAATACTTTGTCTTTAAATATTTACCAATGTTAATTCTCGTAATTAGTATGAAGATGCATAAACTTTTGTACGTGCCTCAATACTTCAACCTGCTTTTCTTGTTATCTTTTCTCAAGGAAAGAGACGAGCTTTCGGCTAAGGATTGGCAGTGGGCTGGATGGAGCTCAAGTCAGGTTCAAATTAATCGGGTCTAGACTCCTTCCAAGGCTTGCGGCCTGAGCTAGAGCCTGAAATGAGTAACTAATGATATAGGAATGAGACAAGTACAGAGGATCGTACGTACTTGAGGAATGGGACTAAGTACAATGGGATGTCTTACGTACTAGGCTGTAAGAAAGCATTTTCAGGTGGGTTAGGTATGCCTCCGTCACACAACGTCAAATCCAATCCTCCAATCTAGTTATTTTTTTCCGAACTTATTTCATTAAATCTTATTTATATATTTATATAGGATTCATATAAATATGTAAATAAAATTTAATAGAATATGATAAGAACATCATAACTGAAACAAGAGATATAATCTTCCATCGCAAGCTTCAATGCCAGTGGAGGGATGACTAATTCGAGTGTTTTTCATATAATTCTGTCCTTGCTCAATCATTATGTTTTCATCAAATTAATCAAATAAAATGATGTTATTTCAATAAAATTAATTAAAATTAAAATATTTTTAATTTGTAAAATTATTTATTTTATTACTCAAAAAGAATAATCTCTAATCACTACAAATGATTTTTAAATTAAATATACCAATTTTCTCTTTTTTCACTTTAGTCCTTAAAAATTAAAAATTATCAAATAATTTGAAACAACATTATTTGGGAAAATATTTTCTTTATTAAAATGACTTTTTACAATTTATTTTATACTTACTCAACATGCAATGTCATTTGGAATTATCACAATGTCATATTTTACTTTTTATTAAAATTAATTAACAAAACTAAAACTATAAATACATAAGAGTATTTGTTAATTTTTAAAATTTAAACAATAAAAAAAATAAAAGGTAAATTATGTATTTAACCAAATCTAACTAGTTCGACCAATTCAACCCCTAAAACCTTGAACTGTCCAATTTTTAGGTTTGATTTTCAACTTTCTTATTCGATTTACTGTAATAAATATTATTGTTAAAAATTGATCAGCTTAGTAATTAATCGATTAATTTTCATAAATTAATAAGATTTTATAATCCAAAATGAAACAACTAAAAATATTTTTTAATTAAACTTTAAATTCTTCAGTAGATAAGCACAATCTCTTTCACTCAAATTTCAAATACTTTAATTTTATTCAATCTTTAGCTGATTTTATGATGTTTTGTTACCAGTTGAACCTTTAAACATTAAACCTCTTATCTTACTAATTTAACTTTTGGTCGAGTTTTTAAAACAACCTATTTAACTTTTACTTTTATGAGAACTACTTTTAAATGATCAAATTGAGATTCAAACCTTACCTTTAAAATGAATTGACAAAAGAATATAAATTACCATTTAGTTAATTTCATAATTATTTTAAAAAAAAAGGATTGAATGGTAAAGGGCAAAAAAAAAAGGTGTTAAAAGCAGAAAATACAAAAAACCATTGGTATATACAATGATATCATCAAAGTCAACGACATCGTATTACACCCATTTTTATTATAAAGCAAGTATATTCTGAATCTAGTCCATTTTCACGGAAGGTTCAAGGTCGGTAGTGATGCTTTGTTCAGAAATATTTTGTAAAGCTATTGTATTTTTATTTTTAATTTTTTTGTTAAACCACCCAGTATCCGGCTACACATGGGCAAGCGACTAATCTAGATTCAAGCTTAGTAATACCCTTTTGGGCGGCAAAGCTTTTCCTCGCGAGTTTTAAAATGATTTCATTATTAATGCTCGAATTCAAGATCTTAGTTAAAGATAAAAAAGTCCGTGCTGTTCCACTACAGCTTTAAAAGCAAAAAATGACAACAACATTGAAAACATAGAGGCCCTATATTTAATAAAAGCATGCCATAGGTATCTTTGCATATTCGAAGAATGATACCAGAATCTTTTCATTTCTAATGCAATGTGTTCAATATTATTACACCTGCAAATAAGTGGTTTTCCAAAAAAGTCAAGTGAAAATTAAATGGATAAGATAAAAATTTTAAGATTTTAAAGGTTCAACCGGTATTAAAATATTATAAAATTA
>JAOTAX010145759.1:0-16054 GCA_025629825.1 Erythroxylum guanchezii | reverse complement strand
CACAATTTATGCAACAATTATGATGCAATTTAAATCATTAAATTTCCTTGATTTAAAGAAAGCAAAAATGACTTATTTAATCTATTATAAACATGTACCCACCTTAATTCCTTGCTTGTAAACCTTGCTCAAAATGTCTCTCCCCCTTGCTCCACTTGCCTTCTTTGATTTCCTTACAATTGACAAAAATTCCCAAATCAATAGCCATCCAAATTGGATAATCCACAACACATAATCACCAAAATTGATCTTAGCAAACTTAAATCCATACCATTCTTACGCCATAAGAACCAAAACTCTTTCAAAAATCCAACAACTCAAAAATGCGCTTATCTTGATCCTTCACCAAATGAGAAGTTTCTTGGCTCATATGGAAGCTCTCATCTTCTTCTACCTTTTTCCTTCTTGAATCAACTCAAAATCACTCTTAAAAACCAAGGAAAATCAAACCCTAGCATGGCTTTCTTTCTTCTTTCTCTTCTTCCCTCCACCGAAGTCTCCTCATCTTTCTCTCTTTTCTTTGATTTTCTCCCTCAATTTCGTGCATCACTCTTCTTTAAAAGCCAACCTACACTTCTATTTACAATAATGCCATTAATGAATGAGCAATGACCATTTTACCCTTACAAATAAGCCTTGCAACTTAATTGGCTTAAGGGGTCTTCCAATTTTGCCCCTCATGCAAACTTACCACCTTAATACCATAACTCAATCAACTTATGTCATATACTCTTGCTCACATTAACAAGCTAATTAACTCCTATTAACATGCTAATTAATTCCACAAAAATACTCTATTAAGACCTCAAAATTTATTTAAATCATGCTTAACTCCTTCCAAAAATCAAGACCTTTTCTAATCATGCAATTGGAGGAATTTGCTTGCACTTCCTTCTAGAGAAATGTTCCTCATTGTCTCAATTTTCTAATGACTTCAAAATCATTCAATTTGGTTCACAAATCTGAATGTTATACACAAAAAATTTTGGACTATTTTTATACTAAAACATTATCCTGTGCTTGACTTCCATCCAAAAATTAAAATTCTTAGAGACTGAATTAGAACTTGATTTCATCAGACAATTTGTAGAATTATCTCTCTAGTTTAATCCAAATCAAAAATAATCTCATTTGGATAACTAGACCAAAAGTTATGGCTAAAACACAAAAGCATACTCAATGAACATATTTCAATTACATTTTTCCAGCTTTTGACTTCTAACATTTCCTATATAACCTATCTTGTATCAAAACCATCTTTTCTATTCCATTTCAAATTCAAGAATTCTCCTTTTCTTTACACATGAATAATCGCCAACAATTCCTAAATTGATCGAAAAGTTCAGGGTCCAACATCTCATATTATTACATACAACTCAAACATACATTCCCAAATTGAAACACATTCTTCATTGGCCATTGTGATTGTTATTGTCCTAATCTTCAAACCCTCCTATTTGAACCTACACAAGGAAAAACCACCGTACTAAGCATAAAGCTTAGTGGGGAATAAACTAAACATGATATAAGCTAACAACTGTTTCAAACAGTCATCCAAACATTTACATATTCAAAATCACATCAGATTATAAACAGTGTTTATTTATCCATTTTCAAACTGAACCAAAATATCATGAATCTCAAAACAAAATATAACATATCAGAACATGTTACACATTTACTTCCAAGCAAAACTCACAAATTTCAAAGCTGAATGTTATAATATCATAACAAAACTTAATTTGCTTATTTTAGAACAGAGCTCAGATGTTTAAGATCAAAGTTTATTTATATCAAAACTGAGCATATAACATAATACAAAACAAGTTAGTTTGTTAATCCTTTATACAGAAGTGGGTAACGGGACTAATATAGGAAATACCGTGATTGGAATCATATAACAGGAGAGACTTATATCTCAATAACAAAAGACACCGAAGTGTCAGTTAAAGGAGACACTGAAGTATCATAGGAGCAGCTGCAGACCCTTTTAGGCATGCCTATTTACCTACGACTAGGACTTAACAGTTTTAAAACAAAATAGGTTCATTTCAGAATTCTTAAGTGAGGAACATATTGCAACACATACCACTTTATTCCATTTTATTCAACTTGACATATTCATTGATTTTCAAGCTAACATGTCATACAATTACTAGTATATGCAACAATGCATCAATAGAGGTATTAAGTCATCACAAATTATGTATATTCACACCAATAAAAAAAAGCACTTCCAACATAATCCCAAATATCAAACTCCTCGGACACTTGATGGTCTGAAAATTATCATAATAGCATCGCAGAAATTCCCAATTCACAAACATCCATATCCAATTCATAATACATAAGCTTTGGAACTCATTCATTCATGAACAAACCAAGCAATTCAATATTGTATTCATCATTATTAAACCATACATTCTTTATATTATCATCTCAATTAATAATGTATAATTAAATTAAGTGTTACTCAATTAAATTGAATACCAATTTAAGTTCATATCAGACCTTAAACAAGTCCATTTAAGTCTTATTATACCAAATAAATTAACTTAACCTTATATAGTTCATCAATTGCATAAAATCCTCCACCCCCTCCCCACCTTTTTTACCTTCCTATTCATTTCCCACAATTGTGGGATAAATGACTTGAAACCTCCAAACCGTTGTTTTCACAAGACAGGTTTTTGGATCAGTTTTGTATGGCCATTCTGACTTAGAAATTGACGTTTTTAGACAATATATTCTTCTAAACAAATGTTCCTATATGTATTAAGTTTCAAACGAAATAAAGTTAATGCAATTTGGTTGATTATTCCAAGAGTTATACCCAAAATACTACAGATTGTTCTCAACCATAAACAACAACCACAACTCAACTTCAAGCCAAATTTCAAAACCCTTAGTGAAAGAAATAAAATTTGATTCATTCATGAAAGTTGTATATATATCTATCTAGTTTAATATGAATTTAAAATTATCTCATTTGGATATCTACATGTTAAGATATGGCTAAAATACCGATTTTTGTTTAATGGAACCACTCATTCTAACAAGTATCCAGCATTTATCAAGTTTCTAACCGCAATTCTTTCTTAAATTTAGTACACATTTTATCCACTTCAAACATCCAACAATACATGTTCTAACATGATACCAAGTTTGGTATTCCCTTACCTCACTAAACTTCACAAATTCAAGTCCAAAAATCTAGTTAAACCAAGCTTCCAAACAACCAGTATGTACCTAAGTTTAATGTGCAACTTTCAGCATCAACAAGGTAATAATGCATAAAATCACATGACCTACTTCTTAATTGAATAACTTACAAAGCTTCCTAGTGTTAATGATCCAAACTCCAACAGAAGTCCAGAAATTGAGAGAAGATGGGAGGTTTCAGTGGAGAGCAAAACAACAATGAAGAAAGCTGGAATTACTCTAGCAGAAACATGCTTCATCACTAGCTAGGTGTCACTAGCTTAGGATGCCACTTAACACCAAAGGCATGAAGCCCACTTGCCCATCATTTAAGCTTCCATTTGTCACACTTTAACTAGGCCACTTGTCCTCAGATTATGCTGCCAAATGTCACAGATTGAATGATGCCAAATGTTAGCTATGTGAAATGTCACTAATTCCTAGGCTTAGTCATTCTAATTTTCATGTACCAACTTAACTGGCTACTTGACAATTTTCCTAGTCTAAATATACATTTAAATACCTCAATTCTTTAATGGTATTAATTAATTCCAATTTAGTAACTATAGTCCACTTGATTAAAAATTCAAGTCATATGTCTTTCATATTCTAATCATAGCACAATTCTAACTCCTATCACATATGTACTTTCATAAACATGTATTATTTCAAGTAGATATATTTTGGGGCCTTACATGAACCGTTTTTGCTATCTCAGCCTAATATGTAATATAGGTCTATTTGTCATTTTTGCTATCTCAAAAATTCGGGCATGTGAAGCTTTCTTCCTTTTGACCTAAAGTTTTAAAGAGAGTTTTTAGCCAAATAGCAAATATGCAAAAGTTGCAAGGCTTGAAACTACGAGAGCCAAAGACAACGACTGATCTTCGACCAATGAAAACATGAACATAGATTAACATAGATGGCTAATGAAACCATATCTACAATCTGTTGCACCTGCACAAAAATGCTATGTCATTGATGTGATAAAGAAACAGTATAAGATGCCTATCCATCATGAAGTTCTTAGCTGTCTCTGTTGGATGATCATGCATTTCTCCTAACTTTTATGTTATTGATTTAACCAAACAACATTGTCACATTGACTTAAATACTTTGGTTTAGACCAGAGACTAGCCCAATAGTTATAACTTCCAGAAATAAAGGAGGAGACAATGTTTGGAGACTTTAAAGATCATTCCTTGACTCTTCTTTTGGATGATTTTCTTAGTTAGTCGATGGCTTTTGGATGATTTTCTTAGGACTAGTCTGGCCTAGTTTCCTAGGAATAGGATTTTGAAACTTTTTACTAAGCATCAAAATCTTGTCAGTTTTAGGATCAGGATTATCACTAAACTTCAAACTGTAGCATTATTCATGAGACAACTTGACTAAAAAGCAATTCTGGCACTGAAACTAGTTGTTTATTGTGTATTACTTGCTTACTCCTTTTTCTTTTTTTCTATTTTTCATAAATAAATAAACTTGTTGTTAACCACCTAATAATATAGTTACATTCCAATATAATGATCTTATCATTGTGAAAGGTTCCAATCCAATATTAAATAAAGCGTGTGTTTTGTAGTTGTATGTGCATATATATATATATATAGACAACAAGAAAAAAAACTGCTTACTTTGTTTCCAATGGCTTGTTAAACTCTTGGCCTTATTGAGTAGTTATACTAGGAGTACTGAATCCACTAATCTTAAACCTAAACCTTAGGGATGATTGTTTTTGACAATTATAAGCATATATTGTTACCTTTTAGTTTTTAACTTGACCTAGTAATTCCAAGCAGCAATTTTAGCATTCCTAATGCAATTGATTTATGTGAAACAAACTTATAATAACTCAACCACTTTCCTAGTCAAGATGTGTAATAGTATTTATATTAGCATTGCACTAGCTATTAAAATATACCAAATTCAAGCAGCCAATGAAGCTTAGCAAACATGGCAAATCAAATAGATAATTATGCCGTAATTATCATTGACCATGTTCGAATGTGAATTGGATGAAATGCAAAAAAGCTAGCATCAACCAGAAAATAAATAAATATGTTTTGGAATGGATTACAAGACCAAAAGCATAAAAATTTCACACTCAAACAATTGCAGAAACTGCCATATGCATTGAAAACACAAAACCCTGTTTGTAAACAAGTTATTTCCAAGATCCAAATCAGTAATGCAGAGATTTTGATATAAAAGTCATCTTTAAGATCATAAACTCGCATCTCATGCTTTAATGACAACGTTCAATTGATTGTTACCACCGTAGTGGAAGCAATAGGAAGCTTTGCGCCTCCTACCTAATGCCAAAAAGTATGATATGAACCACTTAAAAGATCCATCCCGCATTAAGGCATTTATGGCTTTTCCATGTTAGCATACTTTGCTACAAAAGCTACCATGAACTAGCCAACTAGATATTCATCCTATAAATAGTCTAGTTGTATAGTTACCCCCAAAGTTGATAGTTCCTAGGACCATGAGCTTTCTTTTCCTACATCAAGTTCATGCCTGCATAATGACACCAAAAGACACTTATTCATCCTTGAGCTCTTTCTTAGCAGAGAAATCAATCCTATTAATTCGACAAACACAGCATTTGTTCGATAAACACAAACTAAATTTGCCCATGGTTAAACAAATGAAGGAAGTGAAATGAAATGAACACAGCCCAATAAATATGAAAAACAAATGAGAGGGTCATCTAGCAACAGGGACGGTTCGGATGTAGCAACAGAACCAAGCTTTTAAAAACATACAATGATCACAACTCAGCACCAAAGCAAATGTAGCATCTAGTAGGAGGGTCATCTAGCAATAAGGATGGTTCGAATTTTCAAACATGTTATAAGGGGATTATAGAACTGGCAAACCAAAGCTACAGGTATAAAAAAATCAGTCAAAGCACCCAGGTATCGATGTTATTGATATGACACTGAAATTCCTAACCTTCGGAACAACTACGCATGCTCTTGAGCTCTAACCCAGTGAGAAGAAAAACTACAAGAACGTAAGCAAAAGAGAGAAGAATTAGGTCCAATCAAGCATCATCGGTAAAGGCGGGAAGCAAAATCAAAAGAAAGAGGGTGGGTTCACAACCACTATATCAGTGTTGATGGAGAACAAAGTTATGAAGCTTTGTCCAAAAAGAGCTTACCTCACCCTTCAAAACTCGATTATGTTCCATGAATTAACCAAAAAGAGGAAGGAAAGAGTTAAGGCGGGAAGCCAAATCAAGACACAGTAGGGGCATCGACTTGGCTTAGGCGAAAGCAAAGCCAGCCCTTGAGTTTTATTAAAACATCGACATTTTAGTATAAGAATAACAATCATGGAACAACTGATTTGATGCCCTTTCTCAGACGTCATATTATTTCTTCAGAAGTATGACCTCACCCTTTTCAAATAAACGGATTCTATACAGCGGATTAAGGATTGTGTAATGATTGAATCAGATTTTATAAATTTTTTTTATCTTTTTACGTATGACTCAAATAATTTGGAGGAGGCTTTATAAATTTAAGTATTGAATGTTAGCTAATACGTTGCATAAATTCTTTAAGAATTAAATATTTAATTTTTTAAAATTTTAATAATTTCATTTTTAAATAATCATTTAAATAAAATCTTATTTAATTTAAAAATCTAATTATTGATACATATACTCAATATTTTATTTAATAAATATTACATAATTTTTTTACATAATTTTTAATATATATTTAAAAATATCATACAAGCTTTTAATTATAAAATCTATAAAAATTAGAACAAAAGGTATAAAGTCTTAGGCTATGTTTGGTTGGGGGTTTTTTTTTAATGAAATGGAATGTAATGTAATATTATTACATCGTTTGGGAGAAGGTTTTATAATGAAATATAATAGAATGGGATGGAAGTGGAGGGTCTCATATTACATCTCATTCCATCCTAAACAGTAAAAATAGAAAACCTTCAATTTGAAGGGTTTAGGATGGAATGTAAAATGATACACTATATTACATTATAAATCGTTCATCCAATCAACATTTCACTATATTATATTATGAACCCTTCCATCCCTCCCAAACAACAACTTTATAATATTACATGCATTTATGTTCCATTCCATTAAAAACTTTATGTCCAACCAAACATAGCTTTAAAGTACATTTTAGATCTCAACTTTTTCATTAAAATATAACTTAAATCCTAACGTTTCAAAGCATTTAGTTTGGGAAAAAAAGGGCAAAAGAGACCCTAAGTTTTACCTCTACTGAAAAATTAAAATTTAATGTTTTGAATGTTTTAAAAATCTTCAAATTGAACCCTGAGTTAATTAACGTGGTCGATATTAATATTATTTTAATGTTGATGTGGGTCTCACTATACTACGTGAGTCTTACGTGGCAGTGTAGGACCCTCTTGCATAAAATAAATTATTAAAATTACTCAGTTACTATTATAAAATTGAATTACATTTAACTTAAAATAAATGAAGCTAATTAATCAACTTATTGGTTCATTAACTAAAGCAGAAAAAAAAAACCAATCTTAAGCTTTAATTATTTCAATCAACCCTAATCTTTATTGTATATTATCGCCCTTCATCACCGTCACCATTCGCCGTGAAGAGCTGACGTCTTTATAGCATTTGTCGCTGGTCACCTCTAAAGTCTTCACTATCTTAAACTATATAGCATCTTTAATGGCTATTTCTATTATATGCTTTTGGCTACTTTTCTTGTCTTTTTTGTTGCTTCTTGTTCGTGTACCCATATGTATCTACTTTTGGGTGCTTCAGTTATTGTATCTACTTTTGGTTACTTCAATTATCGTAGTTGCTTTTGGTTGCTTTAATTTTCGATCTTTCTTATTGCTTCTTGTTCATGTTTGCTTCATAGTACTTCAGTGATAATATCTACATTTGGCTGGTTCAATTTTTCATGTTTTTTAGTGGTTTGTCATATTGCAAATGACACAAGGAAGGCTATCCTATAGTGTTACGACTAGCCTCCCATATGGTCTCGTCTAATTTTTTATGTTAATAAGGTTATTTGAGTGGGCAAATTTTAATATGTTAATGAAGCCATAACAACATATGACTTCATCCTATCGTATATGAAAAAAGAACACTTTTAAGAATGAAGCCAAAACAAACAATATCTGACGTCACTTAGGTGTTGCATTAGACATAGCAATATAAAGATGGATGCAGGAGGAGAAGCAGGTGAAAGCTTGATATTACATTACATGTTTTATGTTATATATTGTTCTGGACTTCACTACTTGAGTTACAAAAATTTGTAGCAGACTCAACTTCCCTTTTTTGCTCCAACTTATTACCTTAACATGAAAAGTTATTTGTGTATGATAGGTTTAATTTTTAGTTCCACAATACCATAATCTATTCTAATGGATAGTCCTACCTCAACCATCGTTAAGTAGTAGTGTTTGCATTACATGTTCCCTTATAAACTCATAATAATTATATAAAATTGATATAACTTTAAAGCTATTTAGCTTCAAGATCTTGCTTAAATCTACTTATAAATGTACATGATAAGACTTAAAAATTAGTTTATAATTGAAAGAATAATCATATAAAAATAAGAAAAGGTTCAATTTATCACTTTTATCCTCATCCTTTAAGTTCTCATTCATGTTATATAACTATAGACTTGTTTTGTGCCCTTTAACATGCCATGTCATGAAATATTCTTAATTGAAGTCTTAATGGAGTAAGTATTGAGCCAACTAGGTGCACTGGTGCATTGTCTAATCAATTGTATGCAAGTTCATCTATGCATGATCAAAATTTGTACTATCTTTTTGTAAGTTGAGCCATCTTTATGCAATCTCTCGATAGTCTCTGTTCTATGCAATCTTCAGATAGTTTTTGTTCTACATGATCAAAATGTAAGTTATCTTTATGCAATTTGTTGGCAGTCTTTGTTCTATGGTTTCTTATTAAATTCATAAAAGTTGTTACATAATGAACTTTTACATATTGTAGAAATATTAGTTAAGTTGCAAAAGGAAACATTACATGTTATTGATTTTGTAGATTATGGTTCAGAAATTGTAAACCTTTGAGGTCTTGAAGTCAAATTATTTTTTTTAATACATTCAATTGAATTAAGGTTTAGATATTGTAAACAGAACTTGTTAATTATTCTTAAGCTTTATGTCTTGCTTTCTGTGATTGATCCAAGGGAAGAGCTCATTTATTTATGAACAATTTGGCTTTTCTTTTGATTATAAATGGATTAATAAAAGAAAAGGAATTATTTGAATTTGCTTATGAATTATTTTTTGTGCTCGAGTCTCTATTGTTTCTTTTATTATTGCCTAATGGTTGTTGTACTTGATCTTTGTTTGGTATAGTTTAAAGCTTCAAGAAAGGTATGTTATTATAATTTATCATTATTAAGTTAAATATAATTTTTTGCAATTTATTAATAATTTAATTTTATTTGTTTACTAGGACTGTTAATAAAATAAGTAGTTTTGTATATTCAATTTTCCTTGATCATATTGATCTTTTAGCGAATTGGATTTTTGAGAAATCGAATTTGATAGATAAAAGTGACTTAGAAGATAATCTTGAATGGGAAAATATTGACATGTCATTAGTGCAATATTTAAATGATGGTGATGATAGGGCTCTTCTTAATAATATGGATTTTGTATCAAATGACAATTTGAGTTAATGAGATTTGAGCGGATATTCGGTTGAATAAAGTTTCAATGTTCCGTTTATTCTCTTTTTTAATTTCATTTATATTTGATGCATATGTTAAATTCTATATATGTAATATAAATATAAAACTTTTAACTGTAAATATTTTTATTTTAGGTTTCACTTTTGGTTGATTGTGTTCCTTGGCACGAACTCTTGTTGTAATACCTATAAAATCATGAATATTAAAATTACCGCAAGTGTACAACGTAGCTATAGCTACCATAGGCAAGTACGGTTCGATTCCAAGAAAAATGTAAGTACTAGTAATTATCCTTTTTCTATTTTTAACCTATGGATCATATTTTAGATTTTAATTAACAATTAAACTAAACAAATAAACTAAGATTGGAAACAATATTGAAGACAAAATAAGGAAAATATTAAGAAGAATTAATATGTAGGTAATGAATCCTCCTAAGGAATCCTTAAATAATAATACTTTATCATACAATTATATTATTGATTATTGAACCGTGAAAATTCCTATCTTTTGTTAATATCTTTCTCAGAACTATTAACAACTAATCTATAAGTTAATTGAGAGAAACATTTCTAGTTAAAACCCCTTGAATTGCATTATTAAATCAATAATATTAAAATTATCGTAAATGCACGACATAGACATAACTAGCACAGACAAGTACAGATCGATCCCATGAAAATTGTAAGAACTAGTAATTACCAATTTTCTATTATCTAACCTATGAATTAGATTTTGGATTTTAATTAAAAAGTAAGGAAAATACTAAGAAGAATCAATATCAAATAATAGTGTCTAAGTAATGAATCTCCCTAAGAAACCCTTAAATAATAACCCTTTATCATACAGTTATAATATTGATTATTGGACCGTGGAAATTTCTAACTTATGTTAATAATCTGTCTCAAAACTATTAGCAACTAATCCATTAGTTGATTAACACAAATCTTTTTAATTAAAACCCTTATGATTGAGTTATCTATTCATAAATTATGTTATTAGGTTTGACCCTAGTCTAGAGGATTTATGTTAACCTATCTTCAGGTTTGTATGGAACTCCTTCTAATTATGGTTGATCTATTCATATAAGAGGATTTCTCAATCTCAGTCATAACAAACCAAATCATGCACTAATATTCCGGATATATTAGAACAAAAATAAAAAGCATAATTGAATTGCAATAAACCGTTCAATAAAATTGCATTGGATAAAAGATCCAATCATACTGTTATCACAATTTATGGTTCATCATACCTAGATACTAAACAAGTTTAGTTACCATCTATAGAAAATGAAATTGATAACAAACATGCAGAAGAATAACTAGAAAATAGAGAAATTATATTTCTAAATCTTCTTTTTTTCTTCTAATGAATCTTTTTGCAAGTTTAGATTGGCAATTGTTATTTATCAGATCTCTTGACATTATCTTTGTGTTTTCCTCATCCCTTGATCAAAACTATCACCTCTCTATGTCTCTCATGACTAAAAAATCACTTAAAAACTCGTCTCTCCTTGTTTTGCTTCCGCTCAAGTCCTTTTATAAACAAAACTGGTATTCATGGTTTCACACAGGCATAGAGACTTACATGGGCAACATACATAGGTGTGTAACTTCACATAACCAGAACCAAAATTTTTCACTCTGCACACGTTTATAGAGACTTACACAACCACTATACAGGGTTGTGTATCCTCAAGTTTCTTTAAATCTTGGTTCTATGCTACGATTTCATCTAAATTCTTCTTCTTTTAGTCTGAGAAAGAAATCATTACCTATAAATGCTTTAGAACGAATTAACTACAAAAAATACTATAAAACTGTTGAATATCAAGCAAATCACATTAAATATAAGTGTATAAATATAGTTGATTAAGCATTTATCAAACATCCCCACAGTTAGTCCTCAAGCAAATCATAATCTGAATTATCAATCTTATAAACATCTATCCCTTAATAACCTCAATCTGTCCACCTACATTCTAAATCATTATCTTATATTAATCAAATTAGCATACAATTAGAATCAAATTATTTTAAAACTAACCTTCATAGTTCAATATCAATAATAATCAAATCAATAATCTATGTGAAATCAAAAGCACAATTCTTTACACCCTCACCCAGATTTTAGTCAATACACTCAAGTGTTTAGGGTGAAAAGTATAATAACTCTCAAATCAATACATAGTATAACTTTTAACCACAGGCTTGCAATGTTACCATATCTCTACCACTTATGAGTAAACTAGAAACAAAAATCAAAAGGTCTTTATAAGGGTTTAATAGGGCTTAGGTACGGTACGATTGGGGTAATATAAAGGTTGATAAAATTGAAATAAATTTAAAAATAACATTAAAGGAAACATATTCTTCACAATGTATATAGGTCCTTCATACATGAATCCATTGGTACCATAACTCAAACACTTCTTCTTTTTTTTCTATGCTTTTCTATGCTCGCAACACACTTTTAAAAAAATCATTTTTGAGCATTCATCATGTACCACGATTAAAGAAATATTGGACCTTTCCAAATTTCAAGTAATTATAAATACTTTTTATAGTTTAAATTAATAACAAAGCTTTAAAAAAAATAAGGTAAAGCTAATATTGGGGTTATAATCAATGAAAAAGCTAAGGCTTAAACTTGGTTACCCCTAAGAGATAAAATATGGTAGGGTAGTTATAAAAAAAGGCTAATCAAATGTTAAATTTAAGTGCCTTTATCACTTCAATGCTTCTAATTTAACAAATATGGTCTCAATATATATACTGAAAACAAGTTCTAAAATTATTCAACTAGACATGATATTGTACGTGAAAGAAATAAAAGAGCTTAAAAATTTGATGACTTCTACTTTCTCTTCCAGGAGAAAGACATCTTCCTCTTCTATTTTAATTATCTTTTGCAACTCGTCTACTTCCTCTTAGACAAAGGCTTCCTTATCTTCTTCTTCCTCTACTTTCTTTGTCATCTGTTTTTCTTACTCTTCTTAAAAGTAACTACCTCCTCATCTTTATGAAATGAAATTTCATTCATGAAGTCGACCTTTGTCTCTTCTTCACTTTGAAGCATTAATAAGCTTAAATATTCAGGTGAGGAAAATCTCTCTCCGAATTTACGTTGGCTTGCTTCATTTTTGGCTAAATACTCTATCATTATATCTAAAACACATTGTTGTTGTTGTTGTTATTGTAAAGATTCAGGTAAAGCATAATCATTCCTTCCATCAATGTAAAGGTTGCTCCATTCTTAATTATAAATATTCTAGTATGATGTACTCTAAGGTTGGTTTTGTATGCCATATGGATGCTAATATAATTTAGTGTTTGACATTCATGATTGTAATGGTTACTCCCACAAATATTACAACACAGTATAGATATCAGTTTCGCTTCCGAATACATGCCACCATACCTCTTATTATGATATTGTGATGTTGCCATATATGATGATATATCATAACTCCTATGATAATATTGTCCTATCCATCCTTCTATTGTGGTTTGTAGTTGTGACGATGAATCATAAATCCTAATAATAAGCCAAAAACACCAAATCAAAATAGAGAAGTGCAAAAGATGAATAAATAAATAAGTCAATAAAAATAAAACAGAAACATAAAAATAAAAATAGAAATAAATAAACATAAGAAAATATTTGTTAAATTAATAAAACTAGGCTTTCCTAATATTATAATCATCGACAACAGTGCCAAAAACTTGATCGGTATGTTTTATCAATGTTAAAATTACCGTAAATGCACAACAAAGCTATAACTAACACACACAAGTACGGTCAATCCCACAAAGACTATAAGTAATAGTAATTACCCTTTTTCTATCATCTAATATATGAATCATATTTTGGAGTTTAATTAAAAATTAAACTAAACAAATAAACTAAGATTGGAAATAATGCTGAACACAGAAAAAGGAAAATACTAAGAAGAATCTATCAAATAATAGTGTTTAGGTAATGAATTCCCTTAAGAAACCCTTAACTAGTAACTCTTTATCATGCAATTATATTATTGATTATTGGACCATGAAAATTTCTATCTTATATTAGTATCTTTCTCAAGACTTTTAACAATAAATCTATCAGTTGATTAACATAAATCTTTTTAGTTAAACTCCTAGGATTGCATTATCAATTCGTGAATTCTGCTATTAGGTTTGACCCTAATTTGGAGGATTTATATCGACCTACCTCTAGGTTTGCATGCAACTCCTTCCAATTATGGTAGATCTATTCATACAAGATGATTTATCAATTTCAATCATATGAAATCAAATCATGCACTAATGTTTTAGATATATTATAACAAGAATAAAGTGTATAATTGAATCGTAATAAACCAATCAATAAAGTTGCATTGAATAAAAGATCAAGTCATATTACTATCACAATTTAAGGTTCATCACACCTAGCCACTAAATATGTTTAGTTACTATCCATAGAAAACAAAATGAATAACAAGCAATGCAGAAGAATAACTAGAAAACAAAGAAATCATAATTCTAAATCACTTTTTTTCTTCTAATGAATCTTTTTGCAAGTTTGGATTATATGTTGTTATCTATCATATCTCTTGACATTATCTTCGTGTTTTCTTTATCCCTTGATTATAACTATTGCCTCTTTATGTCTCTCAGGACTCAAAATCACTTAAAACTTCATCTCTCCCTATTTTGCCTCCCTCGCATATTTTTATAGCAATAACTATGGTTTTTGGGTTATATATGGTCAACTTACACGAATATGTGAGTGACTGCGTATCTCTAGAAACATTTGAATTCATGATTTCACACAGGCACAGGGAATTACATGGATAATATACATGGTTGTGTATTATCAATATACACAAGCGTGTAATTTTACACAATCAAAACCAAAATTATTCAATCTTCACACGTTTATAGAGACTTACACAATACACAATTGTGTATCCTTAAGTTGCTTCAAATTTTCGTTTCATACTATGATTTCATGTAAATTTTTCTCCTTTTAGTATGAGAACACAATTATTACCTATATGAATTAAATACCAAAAATAAGTATAATTATAGTAAATTAAACATTTACCGCCTTCCATCATCTACGATGTAGTCACGTACACGTGGTCAATGACCCACCAAAGATGCCTCCAAGTAATATAATGTAACACCCCACTCCTGCAAGACCCGAACTCGACATCGATGGGTGATATCCGAGTCCGTGCCCCGCGAGGGTGGCGTGCTGGATCACTTGGTCCGTCAAAAACTCAGTATAAATTTATTTTACAATTAAATTACACAGAAATCTGTAATCAATTTAGGCCCACTTTATTTAGAAACATTTTCATCTACAAGAGTTACCAACATGAAAAATTGGAAAACCTTTTTCCAATTGGAAATTTATAAGCAATAAATATATTAAAATACATAAAATACAATAATTTGCAGAAAATACAATTCAGTACGAAAATAAAGAAATACAATGCAGACGCAAACTGACCCCGACTTCTATCTTTCCCTTGCATGTAATAATTACACTCCCGTTTGCCTAACAGGGTATTCTTCTGAATTCTGAAGAATATTTGCAAATTTTGGGTGAGTTTTGAGAACTTAATGAGTGACCATCATCGATGGCTCACCCGGTCACATAACACATAATCACATTCACAACATTTCACACTTCACATTCAACAGATATAATCACTCATATTATGCATATGTCGTGCACATGAGACTAACTTTTTATTTGTTATTTTGTTGTGACCGAGTGTCTAAACTGTCCCATATAGGTGTTATTAATAACTGTCCCTTATCTGCTTCGAGGATACAGGGCTCATTAAATATTGCCTGAGGCTCTGATTCACTTTTGAGCTCGAAGCTCATTTTCACTCATTAAGCTTTAAGCTCTAATCGTTGGCTACTCTGGTCACAATAGTCATTATATTTCGTACACTCATGCAATGAAATGCATCAATCATATTTGCATATTCCCATTCACTCACTTTCATATGTCATCGGACCGTAGTCCGGCATTCATCATTAGAGTTGAGTATCACTTTTCATTTACATGCAAATGCACTTTCAGAACATATTTAACAATCCAATTATGTACACTTAGTTCATCCAATT
>JAOTAX010145741.1:0-16055 GCA_025629825.1 Erythroxylum guanchezii | reverse complement strand
AAACCTTATAACTCATTCATTTCTCATCCAATTAAGGTGATTCAAAGCTTCATTTTCAATAGACTCATGTGGCTATCTCATATCCAAATATGACTCAAAAATGATGCAAATTGGATTTATTGTGATTTTTACAAGCCTGACTTGATTTTGTTCTCTTCTGTATCACTAACGATAGTAACAACCTTCACTTATTCAGCCATATCTCACAGAATACTTATCCAATTAAAATTCCCTTTCTCCAGAACTTAGAGGACATAATTTGGAGCATTTCGTAAGAAGAATTCAGCATCAAATTCTAACTCTAAGGTCCTCAAACAATTAACTTTCAGTTCTCATTTCAATCTTGTTGGTATTCTGAACCAGTACCAATTCGGGGCGTATTACACTTATTTGACTCACCCTAAAATCATGAGAAAAATCAGGGAGACAGTAGACATCTGGATCTACAACTTCTACGTTTTAAGTTTCTCCAGATTCACACGTTAAACAACTCGAAAAAATGAACAAAGAGAGCTACAAATCTGTCTCCATGATAGCTTAACCTTTAAAACCCTAGGTTTTGATTTAACCCCCCAAATCACCAAATACACGAAATTTCTTCTTGTTTAAGTGTCATTGGACATCAAAGAACACAGATCTATCATCCAAATCATCAAACTCATGCATTCCCTCAAATGGGTTTCACAAAAGAAGAGAAAAACCAAGCTTTAATCCATAGATCTAAGCAAAGGAATGGAGGTTTACCTTTTTATATCACCCAAATGGTTTGAATCTCCTTCCTCTTCTTGTTACAAAACTTGAAAAAGCTTGAGAGAAGCTCCAATGGTGGTGTTGTCGTGAATGAGGGAGAAAGAAGAAGACAAAGTGTTTTGTCTTCTGTGCATTTGGCTTCTTATATACTCCTCATTTCCACTTATTTACAAAAATGCCATTCTTGATCTAGTTTTTTAAACATCTGCCCGGACAATTTCCTGTGACCACCGAAAAATATCATACATCATTAATTTGATGCCACTAAAATTATTATTCACTGCTCTGGTTTTAATGACATTAGTCTGAAATACTGATTTATTTCGGTATACCGGTTAAACTAGATATCGGATATTACAAACAATTGTTATAATAGTTAATAGCATTTTCTATTAACCTCAGCTTTCTTTGTAAAACTTGGTCTAAAATAGACACTAAGTTTCAAAAATGTAACATCTGCAAACAATGTAGAGTAAAGTTACGTTTACCATCTGTCATTTATGACTATAAGATAAGATGTGTACAAAGAAGACATATGTTTCATATTGGTATTAATTGCTTCCTTTGCCTCCTTTATAACAGCATAAAAATAACTCACTGTTGTCTTCTCATCACCATTGACCAGATGAAGTACTCTCATTAAAGACTTACAATCTCGGACTACAAATTGATATTAGTACCAAAATTAATAATCTTCAAGTATAATTATAGAAACCTTCACTTAAGCATTAGACCTGACATATTGAGATGTGACCTACTTGTCACTTGTAAACATTTGCCTCAACTCCTTCTTCATTATAATAAAACACTAAAGTGACAAAAATTTAGTTGCAAATCTAGTAATAGTATGACGATACAATTTTCTACGATTGATGAAATCCTTTCTCATCAAATTTATGATATATGCACGATTATAGATGAACTTAGTCACTTTTTTTTTACTTTATGCACAATTTAATCAATGATAGGAAAATATCTAACATCTCTTATATTTTCCAACATTAGGTTAATGTAATATGCAGCATAAGAAGTCGAATGAAAAGAATTATACCTACTATGTAATCTTTTCTCATTTATTTTATAAGCAAAATCATTATCAATAATGAACTGAACCACTACAAGAATATCCGTCGGTAAAGGTGAAGGGAAATTATCCTTGCAATTTTGTCGACGAAATTTAGCTACAAAATTGTGAAGGCTATCGTAAAAATAGACGGTAATGGTTGGCGACAAAATAAGCCTTAGGGTGTATCGACGGAATAAATGTTTGTCGATAAATAACTAAAGGAAAGTACATTCCGTCGGTAAAAATTAAAGTTAAATGTCGTCGTTGTGTCTTCGACTTCAACATTTCGAATAAAAAGAAAACACCATCATTTGGTTTAACACTAACCGATGTCGTTTTCGTTTGATTTGTAACCTACCCAAACACCCCCTTCTCCCCTGCGTCATTTTTTCCTTGTTTTCTTCTTTGTCACCATCGGTCTTCTCTCTTCCACCGTCCAGCGTTTGCCATCCATGCTTTGCTCTCATCCATCTTCCATCGTCTTCAGTTAAGTCAAGGTTAGTCATCCATCTAGAAGCTCTTGGGTTTATTTTTTCTGTTAGAAATTTTGTTGTTAAATGATTATATGAATGTCGATTGGTTCATTTTTTTGTGAGTATTCTGCGTTTTTTGAATTATGGTTGATTCATTATTTGTTTGAACGTGTTTATATTGGTGAATAATGGAAAAATATAGTGGTTTTGTTGTTAGGTAGAGATGAATTCGAGTCACCTATGAATTGTTTGATGAAATGTCTCTCAGGGATATCATATCTTGTTTTTCTAAAAATGAGAAATGTCTCTTAGGGATATGGGTGAGACTTGATTAAACAATTGTCAAGGAAGTTAATTCATAGTTAAAATAATTGACAACTTTAAATATTACTTAAAAAGTTGGGATAATAGCTATTATTTTGTATTACTTAAAAACAACTATCAAGGTTTTTGTTTTGATGAAATCATGGTATTATTTGTACTTAATTGTGGTATTTACATGTTAAAGTAAAGGTGATACATGTTTTTATACATCTATGGTACTTTGATGAGTTATCTTTTTCCATTTATTTTTATACAAAATATTTAATGAATTTTCTTTTCTCTTTAGTGTGATAGAAACTCACCCACCTTTACCCCTCTTAGTGCTTAATATTAGTGATCTCTTGTGTTCTAGCTTTCTTATCCCATGTATTTTCAAATACCCACCATTTTCTGTTAAAATATGTGATATTTCATTATGATGGTCAAGCAAAAGGATGGATTAAATTCTTTAGAATGGAAGAATTAAGCTATAATAAAATAGCTTTAGAAGTTTTATTAATTAAGTCCATAAAAATTTAGGCTTGAATGATAAAGGTGCCGCTAGCTTTTTACCATGAAACAAAAACTAGAACATGTCATTTAATGAGTTTGTAGTGAAGTATGGGTTTTGATCCTTATACCAAACCAAAGTTGTTCCATCTAAGGATAAACTATGATCAAATGATCTCCTTGAGGTAAATACTAAAACATAATAGGAATATATTGTAGGATAAATCCATCTATTCTCCCACCGGGTCCATAAATAGGGAAATCATATATGTTGTTGTTCGTTACTTGCACCATGTCATCACATATTCCGTTATAAGGAGATTTAAAAAGAATGACATGTTATACCTTATGATCTATTATATCTAAAGCATATTATGGTGAAAGCATCATGAAACCTTAGATTTTTCTTTACAATATACTTAAAGAATATGGAAAAATAATGAATATAAGCTGTTTTCTAGGACATCTACTAACCGAGTTATCATAGAAGTTTGATTGTATATGACAACGTCACAAATTTGACATTTGGTTCTTTTACACTTAGTATAGACTTGAAGGTGGTAAAAGTGGACATGGTGAGAAAAGTTAAAGATGAATATATGTTAACTTGGAGTATACGATACCTAATTGAGACTATAGATGCTCCTACACACCAAAAACTAATCAAACTTATAGAGGACAAGATCAATATGTCAATATTTAGCATCGTCTTTTTCTAGTTAATAGATTGCATAATGTGTATTAATTTTTGTTTGATAAAGTTGGATTTCTTCAAAAGGTGCATTTATTAATTGAAGAAATTTACACATATTAGTTGAAACTTGGATAAGTTTTCTACTAATACGCATTTTATTTTCATTATGGACTATAGATTGATGCATAGTTTTACAAATTTGACAAATAGGCATACTTTACCAATATTTTGGTGAATAAAACGGTAGATTTGTTTTACCAATACTTCGGAGATAAGCATATTTTAATAAATAGCGTAAAAGAATAGATCCATATTTATATATATAGATTTCTCAATGCAAAGAAGATTTTAAGGAAGAAAACATCTATGGGATTTTTAATGGACCCATTGTAACATCCCAGATCACCCGCTTACAGATATTGTCCGCTTTGGGCCTTGGCCCAGCCAAGCCCTCACAGTTTTGCTTTTCCCGAGGCCTTCCCAGGAGGTCACCCATCCTAGAACTACTCTCACCCAAGCACATTTAACCTTGGAGTTTCGATGGGATCCGTTGCATTAGGTTATGGAAAACGCGTCTTTCAGGGTTGGGTTGACACCTAGTATCACCACCCACTCATCCAGATATTGTCTTATTTTGGCCTAGCCATCAAGGTTTTGTTCCTCCCGCACACTCGCTCGGGAGAATGCGTCTGTAAGGGAGAGGTATCGGTACCCTTATAAGGCATACTTCGTTCCTCTCTCCAACCGATGTGGGATCTCACACTCTCCACCCCCCTTAAGGCCTTGCCCTCTTTGGGGTCCAGCCTAGCTGGCACAACGGTTTGGGTACCGGCTCTGATAACACCTGTAACATCCCAAATCACCCGCTTACAGATATTGTTCGCTTTGGGTCTTGGCCCAGCCAAGCCCTTACGGTTTTACTTTTCCCAAGGCCTTCACAGGAGGTCACCGATCATAGAACTAATCTCACCCAAGCACATTTAACCTCGGAGTTTTTATGGGATCTGGTCCATTAGGCTATGAAAAATGCGTCTTTCAGGGTTGGGTTGACACCTATTATCACCACCCACTCATCCAGATATTGTCCTCTTTTGGCCTAGCCATCAAGGTTTTGTTCCTCCCACACACTTGCTCGGAAGAACGCGTCTGTAAGGGAGAGGTATCCATACCCTTATAAGGTGTACTTCGTTCCCCTCTCCAACCGATGTGGGATCTCACACTTTAATTGTGGCATCACAAGATGTAAGCCTGCAAGAATATAACTGTAACCTTCAGCCAATTACTTCTAAATCAGTAACTTATATAATTTCACTTAGTCTTAGTTTGAGTTACATCAAGAAACCACTATATTTGGGCTCCCATTTTTGCGATTGTTGGCCCGGAAACTTTTCTGGGTGAGAAATTAACCTGTTAGCTCCATCTTGTGATTCCACAATTAGAGTGTGAGATCCCACATCGGTTGGAGAGGGGAACGAAGTATACCTTATAAGAGTACGGATACCTCTCCCTTACAGACGCGTTCTCCCGAGCGAGTGTGCAGGAGGAACAAAACCTTGATGGCTAGGCCCAAAGCGGACAATATCTGTAAGCGGGTGATCTGAGATGTTACACCTATGACCGGACTTTATGACGAATGGCACAAAGTCGCAGTACATATCACCAGAAAATCATCCATTTTACATAAAAGATGCTCAAGTAGACAAGAGGCCGAAAAAGCTTTATCCGAGTTTTAAAACCCAGTCTTAGAGCCTCAATATAAACAAGCCCTAGAAAAATCCCCTCTTGAGCCCAAATTGAAGCTTTTAGGCAAGCCGATCAATATGGACAAAATTAATGCTATACCTACCAATCAAAAACAATATTTATTATGCAAGTATATAAATGGAACATTCAGTTCTCCTGAAAGCAAGTATCCAATCCATGAAAATGAAACATTAGCCTGTCTTAAAACTTTGGAAAAATGGCTTATTGATTTATTGCCAGTTGAATTTATTATTCAAACATATTCAAAATATTTATGTGGCTTTACCCATCAACAACCTACCTTTTCTTCCAAAGTGGCTTAATTCATACCATTTATCTAACCCATTCGACTATTATGTCAGAATTTCCCACAGGATTTATCCAAGCAGTCAAAACCTACAAAGATTGATTTGCAAAAGAAAGGGAAATATTTATCAAGGTTTTCAATAGTTATCCAATTTTCAAAGAAACCGACAATCTCAAAGAAGCAGAAATTAAAGTATCTCAAATCGCATTTATTCATAGTGGAATAAGTAACAAAATGTATCCCCTCATAGATGAAGCTCCTCGACATATTTTTCACTGGGATCTCATTAATCAGTTTAATCTCCAATGTCTCGAAGGCATCTACCAACAATGCATAAGGATTAATTCCAATTCACTAATCAAAGTCAACTATAAAGGACCAAAAATAGTTATGATCTCTGCATATAAAACACCAACATCTACTGAGGCCCTTCAAATTATTGACAGTTTGAGCAATCTTTCTCAGAAACCAATGGCATTCTCAACGAATTATCAGACCAATGGAAAAATGCCATCTGTCACCAACTTTGTTGTTACTCTTAGCACCAGTATACCTATTGCCCTTTCACTTCCACCAACGACAAGGAAGACAGCAGTTCAATCGAAGCAATAATTGAAGAATAATCAGTGGCCCCATGTAGGCCCCATCGGCTCTCTTTGTAAATAATGTAAATTATTATAACCGACAATACTTTAGTCTTTTCTTTTCTTTACTTCAAGTCTTTTCTACTTAAGCATCTTTCGTATCTTTTGTCTTTTACTTTTCTTATGCTTTTCTTTGAGACGAAGGTTTCGTCTCTCTGCCTATATAATGTAAGCTCTTCCGCATTTGCTCTTATAAAAAAATAAACATTTTAGTTGTTATCCTTTCCCTCTCTCATTCCTTTCTAGCCTAAGGATTGGCGTTAAAAGGAAAATGAGAACTAAGGTATGACTTTTTTATTACTAATAACAAATTGTACGTAATTGTATCTTTTTTCATAATATTCTTTTTCGGTTTTATATTGGTTAACTAAGTTTCAATATATAATATATGTTCTTGTAATTGTCTACAGAAATTACAACTAGGGTGATTCATCTAGATGTATTTTATAATGTTCTTTAAAGCGATTATGTAAATATTTAGCATTGTCTTTTTCTAGTTGATAGATTGCATAATGTGTATTAACTTTTTATTTATAGAGTTGGATTTCTTCAAAAGGTGCATTTATTAATTGAAGAAATTTACACATATTAGTCGAAACTTGGATAAGTTTTCTACCAATACGCATTTTATTTTCATTATGGACTATAGATTGATGCATAGTTTTACAAATTTGACAGGCAGGCATACCTTACCAATATTTTGGTCAATAAAAGAGTAGATTTGTTTTACCAATACTTCGGAGATAAGCATATTTTAATAAATGGCGTAAAAGAATATATCGATATTTATATACATAACACTCCTGAAGAAATATTTGAAGTGATCTGGGATCTAAATAAGTAAAACAGATAGATAAAAACGTAAGGATAGGTATACAAGCATGAATAATAATGAAGTAAACATAATTAGTAAGAAGTGAAAAGATAATTATTAATGAACACATGGTTAATATTTTATACAGGAATAGTCAATTCGTTGAGTTGTATCTAATAAATATTGCATAAGAAGTTTCGTAAAATCATATTTCAAACAGGTAAATAAAAAAAACATTTAACTCATGTTTAGATAAGGAAGTAAAACTAAGAGTTAAAAAGATAAATATAGGTTTAAAGGAATGAATAATAAGTAAATAGATATAACTAATGATTGATGAAAACATAAAAATTAAAGAAGTCATACCTTAGTTCTCATTTTCCTTTTAACGCCAATCCTTAGGCTAGACCGGAATGAGAGAGGGAAAGGAAGACAACAAAAACCAAAACAAAATTACTGTCCTCAAGGAAAGAAACAATGTAAATGTTGGTTATGTAAAGAAGAAGGACATTATGCTAACGAATGTCCTAAACGAAAACAAAAACCAAATAATAAATATAATGAAAAAGTTAATATTTTAAATTCCACCTTACAATATAATCTAGAACCCATAGAATTTGATTATGAAACCAACTCTACTATAAATACTTTATATTATTATGAATCTCAAGAATCAGAATGAACAGACGAATACGAATACAACATTTATTGAAGTATAGATTTAGAATAAAAAAGTAAATGCATATATCGATACAGGAGCTACCATATGTATAGCTACCAAAACATTATTGAATAACCCATAGAATCTGATTATGGAACTGACTCTACTATAAATACTTTATATTATTATGAATCTCAAGAATCAGAATGAACAGACAAATACGAATACAACATTTATTCAAGTACAGATTCAGAATGAAAAAGTAAATGCATATATCAATACAGGAGCTACCATATGTATAACTACCAAAACATTATTGAATAACCCATAAAATCTGATGAAACCGACTCTACTATAAATACTTGATATTATTATGAATCTCAAGAATTAGAATGAACAGACAAATACGAATACAACATTTATTCAAGTACAGATTCAGGATAAAAAGTAAATGCATATATCAATACAGGAGCTACCATATGTATAGCTACCAAAACATTATTGAATAATTGGAAAAAAAATTACATAAACCATTACAAATACAAATAGCAGATGGAAGTAGTAAATATATTTGGTATGTAAGTTATTACAATAATATTATTATTGAAAATTATACATTTACTGTACCCTCAATTTACCAACAAGAATCTGGCTTACCATTTATTTTAGGAAATAACTTTTTAAAATTATATAATCCTTTTTGTCAGTATCTACATTATATAACTCTAAAAACACCACTAATCAACTCACTCGATCAAAAATCGATTATTCTCAAAATTCCTATCCCAATTAAGGAGTACCATTACTTTGCTTGAAAAACAAATTTCTCCAGAACAAACATCTCACCCATCTACTATTCCTACTATTCATCCTATTACCCCACAACAAATTACCTAGCACTTTTTACCTAAATCTCATGAAGCCTCATCTTTTTCTCAACACAAAGAAGATTTTAAGGAAGAAAAAAATTTGTGATTTTTAATGGACCTATGTTCGAACTTTATGACGAATGGCATAAAGCCGCAGTACATATCACCGGAAAATCATCCATTTTACATAAAAGCTTCTTAAGTAGACAAGATGCCGAAAAAGCTTTATCCCCCAGTCTTAAAGCCTCAATACAAACAAGCCTTAGAAAAACCCCCTCTTGAGCCCAAAATGAAGCTTTTAGGCAAGTCGGTCAATATGGACAAAATTAATGCTCTACCTACCAATCAAAAACAATATTTATTATGCAAGTATATAAATGGAACATTCAATTCTCCTGAAAGCAAGTATCCAATCTATGAAAAGGAAACATTAGTCTGTCTCAAAACTTTGAAAAAAATGATGTATTGATTTATTGCCAGTTGAATTTATTATTCAAACTGATTCAAAATAATTATGTGGCTTTACTAAATATAATATTAAAACTAATTATAATCAAGGAAGATTAATCCGGTGGCAATTAGAACTAAATCAATATAATTTTCATATTCATTTTATAAAATCTTCTGACAACAGTCTTGTAGATATCTTAACCTGAGAATGGAAGCAGCCATAATGAGTCTCAAGGAAACATGAACCAAGAAGGAAGCTAAATTGATTGAACTACAACAACAAGTGGGAATGGTCACTAAAGAAATCAATCAACTAAGGAGTACCATTACTTTACTCAGAAAACAACTTTCTCCAGAACAAACATCTCACCCAGCTACTGTCCCTACTATTCATCTTATTACCCCACAACAAATTACCCAACATTCTTTACCTAAATCTCATGAAGACTCATCTCTTTCTCAACACAAAGAAGATTTTAAGGAAGAAAAAATCTATGTGATTTTTAATGAACCTATGGTCGGACTTTATGACGAATGACACAAAGCTGCAACATATATCACCGGAAAGTCATCCAATTTACATAAAAGCTTCTCAAGTAGCCAAGAGGTCAAAAAAGCTTTATCCGAGTTTATAAACCTAGTCTTAAAGCCTCGATACAAACAAGCCCTAGAAAAACCCCCTCTTGAGCCCAAAATGAAGCTTTTAGGCAAGCCGATCAATATGGACAAAATTAATGCTCTACCTACCAAGGCTCTAAAGGAAGAAATGCAAAAAAAATACTTCAGAAATGTTCTATGACTATTTTCAAGCGCTTAACGAGTGGAAGGACGAACATAAATTATTTCAATACTATCCGTGGAACAAAGGCAGATATGGACCAAAAGCAATCATTTTCCCTGAAGTAGATCCATTAACAACCTACCTTTTCTTCCAAAGTGACTTAATTGATACCATTTATCTAACCCATTTGACTATTCTGTCATAATTTCCCACAAGATTTATCCAAGCAGTCAAAACCTACAAAGATCGATTTGCAAAAGAAATGGAAATATTTATCAAGGTTTTCAGCAGTTATCCAATTTCTAAGAAACCGACAATCTCAAAGAAGCAGAAATTAAAGTATCTCAAATCGCATTTATTCATATTGGAATAAGTAACAGAATGTATCCCCCATAGATGAACCTCCTCGACATACTTTTCACTTGGATCTCATTAATTAGTTTAATCTCTAGTGTCTCAAAGGCATATACCAACAATGCATAAGGATTAATTTCGATTCACTAATCAAAGTCAACTATAAAGGACCAAACATAGTTATGATCTCTGCATACAAATCACCAACATCTACTAAAGCCCTTCAAATTATTCGACAGTTTGAGCAATCTTTCTCAAAAACCAATGGCATTTTCAACGAGTTATCAGACCAATGGAAAAATGCCATCCGTCACCAACTTTGCGGTCACTCTCAGCACCAGTGTACCTATTGCCCTTCCACTTCCACCAATGACAAGGAAGACAGTAGTTCTTTTTTTTTTTTGGTCAAAGAAGACAGTAGTTCAATCAAAGCAATAATTGAAGAATAATCAGCGGCCCCATGTAGGCCCCATCGGCTCTCTTTGTAAATAATGTAAATTATTATGACCGACAATCTTTAGTCTTTTCTTTACTTTACTTTAAATCTTTTCTACTTTAACATCTTTCGTATCTTTTGTCTTTTACTTTTCTTATGCTTTTCTTTGAGACGAAGGTTTCGTCTCTCTGCCTATATACTGTAAGCTCTTCCGCATTTGCTCTTATGAAAAAATAAACGTTTTAGTTGTTATCCTTTCCCTCTCTCATTCCTGTCTAGCCTAAGGATTGGTGTTAAAAGGAAAACGAGAATTAAGGTATGATGTAACAGCCCAGATCACCAGCTTACATATATTGTCTGCTTTGGGCCTTAGCCTAGCCAAGCCCTTACGGTTTTGCTTTTCCCAAATACTTCCCAGGAGGTCATCTATCCTAGTACTACTCTCCTCTAAGCACATTTAACCTCGGAGTTTCGATGGGATCGGTCTATTAGGCCATGAAAAACGCGTCTGTAAGGGAGAGGTATTCGTACCCTTATAAGGCGTACTTCGTTTCCCTTTCCAACCGATGTGGGATCTCATATATGACTTCTTTAATTTTTGTTTTCATTAATTATTAGTTATGTCTATTTACTTATTATTCATTCCTTTAAACCTATATTTATCTTTTTAGCTCTTAGTTTTACTTCCTTATCTAAACACGAGTTAAATGATTTTTTATTTACCTGTTTGAAATATGGTTTTACAAAACTTCTTATGCAATATTTATTAGATAAAACTCAAGGAATTGACTATTCCTGTATATAATATTAACCATGTGTTTATTAATAGTTATCTTTTCACTTCTTACTAATTATGTTTACTTCATTATTATTCATGCTTGTGTGCCTATCTTTACGTTTTTATCTATCTGTTTTACTTATTTAGATCCTAGATCACTTCAAATATTTCTTCAGGAGTGTTATATATATAAATATCGATCTATTCTTTTACGCTATTTATTAAAATATGCTTATCTCCGAAGTATTGGTAAAACAAATCTACCCTTTTATTCACCAAAATGTTGGTAAAGTATGCCTATCTGTCAAATTTGTAAAACTATGCATCAATCTATAGTCCATAATGAAAATAAAATGCGTATTAGTAGAAAACTTATCCAAGTTTCATCTAATATGTGTAAATTTCTTCAATTAATAAATGCACCTTTTGAAGAAATCCAACTCTATCAATCAAAAATTAATACACATTATGCAATCTATCAACTAGAAAAAGCCAATGCTAAATATGTACATAATCGCTTCAAAGAACAATATAAAATACATCTAGATGAATCACCCTAGTTGTAATTTTTGTAGACAATTACAAGAACATATATTATATATTGAAAACTTAGTTAACCAATATAAAGCTGAAAAGAATATTATGAAGAAAGATATAATTATGTACAATTTGTTATTAGGAATCAAAACGGAATAAAACTAATAAAAGAACGATTAGGATTAGCTCCAAATCTCTATAATTTTTGCATATAGGAATTAAATTATTTGAATAATAATTTATGTAATCATCTCCATCAATGACAAATCTAATTACAAAAGAACAAATTACCGAAGAACAAAATATATTAGATATTGATAACTTAGAATTAACTTAATCAACTAGTATCTTTCATCTAAATACTTTATTATCAAAACAAAAACAAATAGCAAAAACTCAATTAAATCTAAAATCTGGATAAGATATACATCATCCTATCCTAAAAAATCTAATCAGTCGACAAAATATTATATATTGTGGTAAATTCATTCACGAAACACCAATTAGAAGAGATCAATTTAAGGACACAGACACATTAGAATAAATTTAATTGATCAACAACAAATATGTACACAATTACAGAAAATACCATAAGATAAAACACATAAAATAGAGTATATACATTTATCCACAATTCAAATTTTATTAAAATCCACTTTTCAAGAAGGTATTGATTCTCTAATTAGAATGACCATTATTGATGAACGAATGACCAGTTTAAATGATCAGATTATAGGAATAATGAATGGAAATTTAGCCTATGGTAAAATCAAAATTAATACTCACCTAAAATTAGGAGTCCCTTTAATATCACACAAATTAGACGAAACAACTACTATTGCCTATAAATTTTATCGCGAAAATTTGATGAATATTGGAAAATATCCATTTTCAATAACTTATCAAATTAGCTATGCTTTAACAACTTCTCATCCTAGTATTGAATTTAAAAGAACTGACAAAATTTTATTGATCAATTATTTAACGATGTTGCCAAAGTTGGAACAAAATTACAAACAACTTAAAGAGAACTACCCGAAATAAAATATCCAATCACATTAGTCGATACTTCTACACCAAGAATATCCTTTTCTAATAGTCATATTCTGCTAGACAAAAGAACTCTTCTTCATTCACAATCTTTACGTTTAGAAAAACCAATCCACTTTACTGAACCTAAAATAAGTTGTAATCAACTAATTAAAATAACTGAACCAAAAATTAATGTAAAAATAGAAGAATCTAATTCTGAACAAAGTATTAAACAATATATAGTAACTATAAAAACTCAACTCCATGAATTAACAAAACATATTAAAACTTTTGAGTGTTACTAAATATCAAGTTGACATATTAAAAAACAACTACAGATAGAAATACAATTAAATGAATTATTAAGGAATCAAACAAATATAGTACAATATATGCAAAAAATAACAAATGAAATTATAGTAAACAAAGAAATAATAATACAATTTCAAAATCTTTTGGATACTAAATTAGAAAAATTAAAGGAACAGAAAATGGTATGAGGAGCCATTGATTTGTAGCACCTTAAGGGGTAATGAAGTAAACTCATCACTAAATATGGATGAGTTTGAAGGGGGGATTGGATTTAGAACAAATAATGTGGGTGCAACTAAAAATCCTTACATGCAAATGGTTTATGATGTAGTCGGTTATACCTTTCAGAAAAATATATAAAATCTTGAAGAAGAACCAAACCCATATGCAAAATTAATTTTTTTTTAACTTACTACACTCAGTTGACTAAGAATTATGGCTAAATTGTGAGACAATGACTCAATTGTCTTCAATTAAGCGAATATTGAACATAAAGTTTGAAAGGCTTATTTCTGATCATAGTTTTGATAAAATTCTTAGATGGTATAATGAATCATTTCCTTCTGATCATACAATGGTTGATAGTTTTTACAATATAAAGAAAATTAATAGGGGTCTTAGTTTGCCTATTGAAAAATTTATTGTTGCAAATTGGGATATATATTGTATTGGGGAGATGATGTGGAATTACAAAAATGTAAATTTTGTGGTCAATCTAAGTTCAAGCCTAAAAAGTCTTCTATGAAACAAAAATTAGAACCCTGGAAGCAGATGTATTATTTTCCGCTAACTCCGAGACTTTAAAGACTATATGCTTCTGATGTTACTGCATCTGACATAAGATGACATAATGAACACGAATAAAAAGATTGAATAATGAGTCATCCATCAGATGAACTGACATGGAAACATTTCAATAACACCCATTATAAGTTTGTAGTTGTTAGCTTGGGATTGTCGATAGATGGATTCCAACCTTTTGGTCAATCCGGCCAACAATATTCATCATGGCCATTCATAATTACTCCTTACAATTTGCCTCAATAGATGTGTATGAATGAGACATATATGTTTTTGACAGTGATTGTGCTAGGGCCTACAAATCTAAAACATAAAATTGATGTATTCTTACAACCATTGGTATCTGAATTGCAATATCTTTAGAAATATAGTGTATAGACATATGATGTGTCTCTAAAACAAAATTTTATGTTGAGAGTAGCTTTGATATGGACTATTAGTGATTTTTCGATATATGCTATATTGTTTATATGGAGCATAATAGGATAATTGGCATATCCTTACTGTGGCAATGATTCTAATGCGTTTTATCTTCCAAACGAGGGCAAAACATGTTAGTTTGACAACTACAGGAAATTTCTTCCTCTAGATCATCCATTTAGATGCAATAAACAAAAGTTCATTAAGAATAGGATGGTACAAACACCTCCTCCCCCTCACAAAGCTGGTGAAGAGATATTGCAAGAGATTGATGAATTAGGGTTACTAAAAGTTATAGAATTTGAAGCTAATGAAGTTAATAAAAGCATTAATAAAAACTTTGGTTAGAGAAAACGAAGCATCTTTTGGGATTTGCCATATTGAAAAACTAATTTGATACATCATAATCTAGATGTGATGCATATTGAAAAAAATATTTTTGACAATTTGTTCAATACCATAATGAACATTGAAGGGAGGACAAAAGATAATGCAAAATCACGAACTGATTTGAAACTGTTTTGTTGAAGGAATGAGTTAGATAAAGATCTTTGCACTGGTAAATATCTGAAAACATGTTCCACTTTGGACAAAAAACAAAAGGAAATATTGTGTGAGTGGTTAAAATGTCTAAAGTTTCCCAATGGTTATGTTTCAAACTTGGCAAGGTGTGTGGACATAAGAAACTACAAATTATTTGGATGAAAAGTCATGATTGTCATGTATTTAAGGAAAGGCTAATTCCAATTGCATTTTGGGAGTTGCTACCAAATAAGTTTTAGGAAGTTATAACAGAATTAAGTTTTTTTTAAAAAAAGCTTAACATCATCTAAAATAAAGTTGGCTGAAATGAAAAAACTAGACAAGGAAATTCCAGTAATTTTGTGCAAATTAGAAGGGATTTTTCCTCCAAACTTCCTTGATTGTATGGAGCATCTGCATGTACATTTAACACACGAGGCTAAACTTGCTGGTCTAGTTCAATATTGATGGATGTATCCGTTTGAGAGGTAATTATAGTAAATATTTAAATTGAAGTAATAACCTGTTTTAATAACATAATTGTAATAATCCTATTCACTAATGTAGGTATTTGCATCACTTAAAGAAAAATGTCAAAAATATGGCTAGAGTTGAAGGTTCGATATGTAATACTTATTTAGTGGAGGAAGCAAGTACATTTTGTTCACATTATTTTGAGCCACAAGTGCACACAAGAGAAAGAAAAATTTCTCGTAATGACGATTGATTGAGCTCAAGTATATACTATTAATTGGCCTCACTTTCATAACTGTTTATGCACTTGTTGATTCATAACTG
>JAOTAX010145734.1:0-16056 GCA_025629825.1 Erythroxylum guanchezii | reverse complement strand
ATGTACTGAATGTTTCCGTTTGGGGGGGGGGGGGGGGGGGTAAATGCGGCTGTAGAATTGCACTTGCTACGTCAGAAACCAACACCTTTTCGTTAGGCTCAAACTTTTATTTCTTGGTGCTTAGTTCCTTGAGGAACTTGACATGAGCTGGAATGTTCCTAATCACATCTAACAACGGAAGATTAACATTATCCTAAGAAAGCATGCGATATAGATAGGAAAACTACTCATATTTCTTTGATTTCTTAAAGCGAATTGGATATGGAATTGGTGGTGGATAAGGATTCTCCGTCTTGTGCAGTTTTTGTTCTTCATTGTCTTTGATGTCATGCTTATGTTGCTCACCCTTTTCAATGTGACTTGAAGAGTTTATTCCATTGCTATTCTCATTTTTGTCATCTCCTTCTTTGGTGAGGCTTTCCTTCTCTTGATCATCAGTGTCAGGCAGCTCAGAAGGAAACTCAACATGATTGTCAATCACTCTACCATTTCTTAAAAAGGTGGTACCTTGGGCTTGTTTGGGTTGACCCACTTGAATCTCAATCCTTTTCACAGACTGATTGAACCCAAGTTTCTTATATAAATTGGTGACATTTAAATGGTTTTTATTGCACTTTTTGGCTCTTATTTTCAGGTTTTATGCTTAATTTGACTCTTGAGTGCTTGCCTTTACTTTATGTAGTTTGAGAGTAAAATTGTCACAAACAATTAGCAATGAACTAAATTAATTCTCTAGAATTGTTGATATTACAAACTACCATTATTTATTATAGGAGACTCAAGAAGAAGTAGAGGCAAGGAGGGAAGGTTGAAAATGATAAGTCAACAAGTCAACAGGGGAATAGGAAGTTCGCTGTGGTGAAAGGGATGTTTTGTCTTGGCGAAGTATGAAAAATTCACGCATAAACCTTTTTGGAAAATTTCACTGCGACGTGAATTAATTCTGTTGCCGCAGCAAAGAAACCAAAACTCTAAGTAAAACCTTTTGGGAAAAGTTCGCCACTGTGAACCTCAAATTACTTGAACCATTTCTGGAAGTTTACCCACTGTGCAACTGACCCATCGACCCGGTTTATAAAAAACTACCTATTTTAGGTTAAGTTGCAAAAAAAGGAGCCGGCAGTTCAAGTTCTAAGGAGACACTCACTCTCTCTACCATCTGAACATCACCTCTCATCCACACCACTTTTTTTGCTCCTTCCACCATCGACTACTACCATGGATGCTTCCAGTGAGCTCTCGGTTATGAAGTCTCCGGGAGTTATGCGTGGTTAGGCACTTCTCTCCTCTTGAAGATATAGCAATGGCTTGAGTTCAATGGGCTTCAAAAGAGAGTGACTTAATCTATATTTAGCTATGATTTATGAATTCCTAGGTTTAGGATTTGTAATTTATAGTTGAACATTCTTGATTAGAGTTTAATCAAGTATTGGATACCCATTGTGTTGTTAGGATTTATTGATGTAGAACTTTGAGGTTAAATATATGAAGTTTCATATATGTTTATTTGTGATCTTTTTGAATCTCTTTTATCTTGCATAGTTGTGCTTGATATTGAGTTGCCTTGAGATCCCAACTAACTTGTTGCATTGATTTACCCACTACACAAACTAAAGGCATTTAACAAGGTCTTAAGGAATGGAGTTCATTAATTAAGACCTTGGACTTAAAGAATTCTTTAAGGTTTACCATTTGAAACTTAGTGTTTCAACTCCTATCAAAATTTATTTTGAACTATGATAGCCAAAGCTGGTTTTCAAAAGGAATACTATCACATTTGACTATTATCTTTATCTTTCCAACTTCTTTTTCCCAAAAATCCAAAAATACTTTTTACACATTTTTCTCACAATTCATTTAATTTTATTAAGAATTCCAAAAATCAAAACCCCTTTCCTCACTAATTTGGCTTGCATTTCATGACATATAGGTTACCTTAGATCCATTCGTTAGGTTCCGATTTAAGTGAGACGACCTGAGGTTGCATTCTATATTGCAATACTTGGAATTATATTTTTGATTTGACCTCCAAGGGTAAGAACACAAGGATTCAAATCACAAGCACCTTCAAAGATTTGAACCTCTTATTGTTCGCTTCTTGATTTTGAGTTGTGACTTGAATTAACGCTTTCAGGCTCTCCTGCAAAGAAGGCTTGCTTGGTGGGTTTTTAAGTGAGGATTACCCTTGGTAATAATTCGACCTCTGAAAATTCTGGTATTGTGGTTGGGGTTACATCAATGGATTGTTGATCTTCCAAGAAAAATTGGGGTGGTTTCTCTAACCAGGGTTATAGGTGTTTGAGTATAGATCATTTCGCTCCTTTGGTTGAAAATTGTTAAGTTATTTAACTTGTTCTTGCCCATCGGCCAAAGGTTCATAAGAATACGAACAAACATTAGCTCCATGAATAAAAGTTCCACAGATACCACACACCTTTTGACTTGGAACGTTTTGGGGTAGCTGTGTAGTTAGAATCTTTACATGCCTCGTCAACTCAACTAACTACACAGCCAATTCTTTATTTGAGCTCATTTCATGAACTCCAACTCTTCTTCTCCTAACGCTCTTTTATTAAGAATTGGCCCTTAACATTTCAAAGATTTCTTATGTTTCTTTATCCATCCTCTCTCCTACAACTCCTCCTACTACATTGTCTACCGTGTACTAGGACTGTTGCATCAACCCCTCATAAAATAATTAGTTTAGCATGTGGAGAGGAAAATGTTGGTGTGGACATTGTACTAGCAGAGCTTAAAGCATTCCCACGTCTCATAGAATTGCTCTCCCTCCATCTGAGTGATAGTAGCTATCTTCGTGCGCAACTCAGATGTCTTTTGATGGAATAGAATTTTCCCATGAATTTGTCATACACCTCTTCCTATGTAGTCAATGAATTGGGTGAAAGGGTCATTAGCCATGCCTTGGCTCGATCCTTCAATATGTATGGGAAGCATGTTATTCAGAGTTGATCTTCGTTTAAGCCATCCAATGGAAAGGTTAAGGGAGTGGTATAGAATTCTCGAATGAAGTTTAAAAGGTCTTCATTAGGAACCCCATAGAAAGATGGCAACATGTTATAATGGATGCTCTTCAATTCGTAGCTCCTGGCTGCCTCTCCCAAACATACGCACGAAGTGGCAGTACCAATCACTGGTCTAGCATACTCCTCCTATCTTTTGGTTATTAATTTGATTTTCACTCTTGGGTTCCTCGCGATTGTCTTCAAAGTCCCCTTGAAATCATCATATACAATGTATGTTATCAACAAGAAGGATGGGTTCACTATCTAAAAAGCTCCTTCCTAGCATAAACCAAGTGAATTCACTACCTAAAGTTCTCCTACCTAGCACAAACTAACTACAAAAAGCACTAAATTAATAATGAAAATAACAAAACACGTTAAAAAATAACAAAATAAAACATGCATGAATGAACAAACACAAACAATCAAAATCACTCAACTGAATAAAAACAATATTAATTCAAGTTAAAAACAATAAACCCTCCTCGGCAACAGTGCCAAAAACTTGTTGTGACCAAAAAGTTCTAAAAATTACTTAGGTCATCCTACTCATAAGTATACGAGGGAGTTGTAGTGATTACCCAGGGTTGTCTCCCACAAGGTTAAATTGGTTTATTTAAATTAATTTTAAAAAGAATAAAAGAAATCCTAAACATTCTATCCCAAATTGTTGTGTGAAGGCTTTCAAAGAAAGTCACAAAATTGTTTAAAAAGTAAATTGAATCGGCCAAAAGCAAACACGAGCAGAAGTCGAAGTGAAGAACTCTTGAAAATTAATTTCACTAATTTAATGTCTTATGCATGATTAAGGGGAAATGATTGGTTAATTATGTTACTAAAATTAACAGTTAGATTCAAAGATTAACTCAAATAATAGACTAAATCTAGCTTTCACATTCGACAAGTTATTATCCGAATTAATTATGGAAACCCGACTACTTATTACCACTTAAGTTAATATATTTCCAATTCTTAACCTAATTGTCTATAGTTTCTAATTCCATATTAAACTTCCCCTCTCGATCCTTTGTTTAATACTAAAATGATGCAAAGTTTGGTCAAGCTATTACATCCATTCAGTTCAGAAACTATACCAAACATAAGACAACAACACAATCCCTCAATCATGCATATTTGACTAAAATAGCTACATTAATCCTCAAGAAAAAAAGATCAGCCCATCATAGCATAAACATAGTTCATCACCTCCATACACTTTAGTCCCATGTTACTGCTAATAGAAGTATTAAAGTAATCAAACAGTGAATACTAAATGAAATATGAAAAAAAACAAACAAACAACAGTCGGTTAAGCTAACAAGCAATAAGTTCCGTAAATAATCAAGAAACTAATCAACAGTTGAAAAGTAGAATGAGTAAACAATGATCAGATGAGTAAGTACGGTTATTCTCCTACCCCTGTTAAGCTTCTAACATTAGCTCTTGCCTTCTACTTCAACTTGTTCTCACCCAACTGAATGGTTACTCAAGTTTAATGGATTCAGCTCCACCTCTCGCTTTCGGCCTCCGTCCCTATCTTCCACCTCTTTGTTGTGTTTCTCTCTTCTTCACCGGCTCACTTTGTTTCTCTTCTCTGTTTCTCTCTTCTTTCTCTATCTCTTTGTGTGCCCGCCCCCCCCCCCCCGAATGAGTGTTTATGTATAAAGAGTGAAGAATGAAGAAGGAATGAAAGATGTCTGCCACCATCTTCCTATCCTTTCTATTTGTAGCCTCATCTAGGTTTCTATAAAGGGGTGACTATGTTTGTCACCCCTATGAGGGTTGATCACCCCCGTGTATAAGCTTGTACGATGGTGACTAAAGATCACCACCTAATGCACAGTGGTGACTAAAGATCACCCCTAACTTACCAATTAAGGATAATCTCATTAAATGCTCGATCTTTCTATCCTAAAACACATAAAATCAAAACTTAAATAAACCTTATACTAAAATTAAAAAAAACAAAATAACAGTTAGTTGAAATGAAAACTAAAACAAATTCATGTTTTGCCTCCCATGTAGCACTTGTTTAATGTCATTAGCTCGATGTCACTTTTAGGCTCAGGGTGGCTTATATAAATTATGTTATAGTACCCTTATCGTGGGTTCCATGACCTAAAAGTAGGCTACCTTTTGATGCTTAATGCCACGCTTTTCTTTCAGTTTAGTCCTTTGAATCTACAAAGGTTCCAGTGGACCTTTAATTGAAGAATCTTGTAAAATATCTTGACAAGACTCATTAGCTTTACTTATATCTATAAATTCAATAGAGTGATTTTTGATATTAGAATTTCTAAGTATAACCTCTTCATCCTTTACCCTTAATGTTAATGTGCCTTTTTCGTCATCTATAATTGACTTGACAATCCTTAGTTGACCTTATATATGATTGCCTTTTTCAGCATCTATAATTGATTTACATTCCTCCTCTATGTTAAGAATCAGGAAATTAGTTGGGAATACAAATTTATCAACCTTAATCGATAAATCTTCTACAATTCCCCTAGGATATTTTATATATCTATTTGCTGTTTTCACGAATATCCTAGTTGGTTTAAATTATCCTATTCCTAAATTTTAAAATAAAGAAAAAACATCATATTTATGCCAGCCCCTGGGCCAGCTAAAGCCATATATACTTTTAATCTAGCAATTATGCAATGGATATAAAAACTCCCTAGATCATTTTACATCTCTGGCAGTTTGATTTTCTTATTTAACCACTCCTTACTCATCGTAATAGTCTCCAACTTCTCTAATTCCTCCTTATTGAAGGGTTGCTCTTATGAAGATTTTGTATTCTTTGATTTCTGCAATAGAGATTTAACAATATGTAAATCAACTTGATTTTTTTTTAAAGAGTAAGGAATCTATCAAACTGAACATTCAACATATTTCTCTTTAATTTTGAAGGATATGGAATTCTAGGTCAGGATTCCTCGACTCTCTATAGTTCTCATCCACCTTCAGTTTTTGGGTGACTCTCAGCTGTCATATTCTTCTCTTCTTGAAGGTTTCTCTCGATAGTTCAGGTGATTGTCATAATGTGTTCCTTCATATTTATTTTTATTGTACTCAATAACTCCCCTTGTGTCTTATTGCCATAGTCTTTTCAAGTTGGTTAATTCTGATCTCCAAATTGCATATAGATTCATCAGTTTGCTCATACTTCGCTTTGGATTTTCAAATGAATTCCACTATTAATTCATCCATATATGGCTTCTTTGGCTACAATGCTTATGGCTAGAATCTAGCATTTCCCAATGAAAAGTTGGGGTGACTCCTTAAACCAGGATTGTAGGTGTTATTATATAGGTTATTTTATGGTCTAAGAGCATCTACCAAATAATCCACATATTCAGGTTAAATTGATTGACACTTTTGTCCTTGGTGCTCCAACCTGCACACCTCACACCACATTTCTCAACCTTGTGGATCCATCGTAAGTCTATCTATCTTCCTGCTTAATACCTCCATTTAGTTCTCCAACTATGCCACTGCGTCGTGCTCTAGATGAGCACCACTAGTAATTATTCATGGCCATGTCCACTATCAGATCTTGGGCCACTTTTGATGTCTTATTGTTTGGCATCCCTCTAGCTTCCACATCTATAGACTGCTTAGTGCTTTAACTTAACCCATTATAGAATGTTTGGATCTGCATCCACAGTGGTAGTCTATGGTGTGGGCATCGTTTAGGCATCTCCTTGAATCTCTCCCATGTATCATATAAAGATTCACCTTTAGTTTGGGAGTATAAGGAGATGTTGGTCCTTAGTTTTGCAATCTTTGTCGGTAGGAAGTACTACAACAAAAATGTTTATGCCATTTGTTCCTATGTAATCAATGAAGAGAATGGAATGGAGTTTAGCCATTACTTATCCTTCCCTTTTAAGGAGAATCAAAATAGACACAGCCTTACGATGTCATCATTAGCTCTGTTTATCATAAAAGTTTTGTAGATCTCTAGAAAGTTACAAACACACACGTTAGGATCCTTATCTTTGAGTTCATTGAATTGGACTGACTACTACATCATCCGGATGATGCTTGACTTGATCTCAAAGTTATTTTCTTAGAAAGTCGACTAGTTAAGTTTGGCCTAACGTAGTCGAACATAGTCCATAGTTGGTCAGTCATGTTGTCCAATTCTTCAGTTTCTACTTAACCACCTAAGTTTCTATTCGATGATCTAGTTAAAACTCTCGTAGTTATGTCCTTCAAAGATTCTTATATGCGATTCTTTCAATTTCTAGATCTGCATCTGTTAGGCTCTCAAAAGTGCTCTGGGTAATAAAATGACTAAGATTCTAAATATAAAAAAGAAATAAAGATAAAAAAAATTAAACAAATAAAATAACGTAAAATAAAACAAGACTAAAAAAAGATAAAATAAAAATAACAATGACTAGTATAAAATTAAGATCTTCCTAATAACACTATTCCTAGCAACAATGTTAAAAACTTGATCGACTGATTTTAGTTGTCAATATTTGAATTAACCAAAAGTGCATGATGTAGCTATAGCGAACATAGATAAGTACATATTGATCCCACGAAGACAATGATTATTGGTAATTACCTCTCTCTTATTATTTAGCCTACAGATTGGAATTTAGGTCTTGGATTTTGATAAAGAAAATTAAACTTAAACAATAAAAATAAAATAGGAAACAATAATGAACACAAAAACAATGGAAATCACTTAGAAAACTTAATATCAAAGATTACTGTCTAGGTAATGAATCCCCCTAAAACAATTAAATAATTAACCTTTTATCATACAATTGTTTCATTGACTATTGGATCATGGAAATTTCTATCTTAGGATAATAACTCTCTCGAAAATACTAATAACTAATCAATAGGTTTATTAACCAAATCATTCAGGTTAAAGTTTCTAGGATTGCTTTATCGATTTGTAAATTTTGATATCAGGTTTGACCCTAATCTGGAGGATTTATGTTAACCTATCTCTAGGTTTGTAAGCAAGTCCTTTCAATTATGGTAAATCTATTCATACATATCACTTCTCAATCTCTATATTTTGAAATCAAATTATGTACTAATATTTCAAATCTATTAGAACATGCAAAAATACATAATTGAATCACAATAGCTCAATCTAAACAATTTCATTAAATAAAACATTCCAACTAGGGTTCATCACACCTAGATACTAAAAATGTGTTTAGTTTCATATAATAGAAAACAAAATCTAGGATAAACTGGAAGAAAAACGGATAGAAAATAATGGAATCATAATTCTAAATCTTCCTTCTTTTTCTATTAAATGTTCATGCAAAGTTTGAGGATTCATGTTGGAATTTATTAGATCTCTTGATGAATTCTATGTGTTCTCCACATTTATAGAACAATATCGTTCCTTCTGTATATTCTTAACATCTATAATTGGCTCAAAAAGTCTACTCCCTTTAATTGGCCTCCAATTACGTCTTTTTATCGCAAATCTTTAGGTTTTGGGTGATAAAAGGTCCAATAAATGGGCATATACTGGACTGTGTATATTCCAAAATCTCAAGAATTTGTAATTTTGTACGGCCTGTGATACTTACACAAGTATAGATATGACCATGTATCTTTGATTTCCATTAGGCACATAATCGTTAAGGGGGATTGATAGATGTATAACTGATCATATTTTTACCTCATATTTGGTGTAATTTTTCTTGATAAATTTTAATTTTATTGTATGTTTCGTACTTAATTTGCTTCAAGTGTGTTTACGGGGTATAATTTCCTTCACGGACTTCAAGGAGAAGAATTAGGAAGAAAGCATGACATAAAACAAAGATTCAAGCCATAAAAAGGATGCGCGACCAAGCATCAACCTGTGAACTTCTCTCAAGTTGTGCATGTTTATCAATTCTAGAGATTTTAGGTTATGCACTTTTGATGCATAGTTGTGCATCAACCCATGCATCTCCAGGAAACATAAAATTTACTGTAAGAAGATGTATTCAAAGGAAAAAAGGAGGGAATATGTACAGAGGCATTCTAAAACTCTCAGAGGTAACTTAAGGGGTGATTTTGATCTAGAGAAGAGGAAAGAATGAAAAATTCATCAAAGGATCGAAGAGAATACAAGAAAAAACCTTTACTATCAAGAATATTCGATTGGAGATAATCAGGGAGGTTTAGAATTATAAACTCGTTATTTTCTATTAGTTTTTCTTTCTACTGTTGATTGATTTCGTTTCCAATCATGTGTAACTAAATTCCTTTAGTTTTTAGGTTAGATGAACCCTATGTTTATTCTTTAACTTGTTTTGATTCTTTTATTAATGCAATTGTTTTGATTCATATATTGTGATTTGATTACATGTTTAATTTATGATTTAATAGATCTGGAATATTAGATCAAAATATAATTTCATACATAGAGATTGAGAAATCCTATTTATGAATATATCTACCATTATTAAAAGGATTTGAATGTAACCGTAGAGATAGGATGACATAAATCCTATGAACTAGGGTCAAACCTAATAGTGGGGCTCACAAATTAGTAAGGAAATCCTATAAACTTTAACTTGAGTAATTCAGCTGGAAACCTTAGGATTAGTTAATATTAAACTCAAGGTCAGCTATTAGCATACCATAGGAATCTCTACATTCCAATAAATCAATAAAACAATTGCATAATAAAAGATCAATCGATTGAGGGTTTTTAAGGCAATTCAAAACCTAGACACTAATTCTTGATATCGTTAATTTTCTAAATTAATTCTTAATTCTCTATTCTATGTCATTTCCTATTTATTTAATTTGTTTAAGTTTTTTTCTTTAAATTAAAAATCAAATCAATTTGTAGACTAGATAATAGGATAATGGTAACTACTAGTAATCACTATCATCGTGGGATTGACCCATATTTATTGGTACTAGCTACAGTAACACTGTGTACTTGCGGTTATTTCATTATTGACACTCAGAAAAACTCAATAAATTTTTTGGCACCATCACCGAGGACTTGATATTAGGAACACCTGAATCTTATTACTTTAGTAATTAATTTTTATATCTTATTTTGTTTTTATTGTATTTTATTATATCTTATTGCATTTATGGCTTATTCATTTAATTATCTTTTGAACATCTCTACTTGATCTTGAGTTTGTAGTTTTTGTAGGATTTAAGATTCATTGTCATTGCCACAACTCATAATGGAAGGATGGAGCAGACAATACTTTTATAAGAGCCAAAATATGTCTTCGCAATCTGTAACATCACCGTATGGGAGAAAGAGGTGTCCTCGCAAGTTTTCGAAGGCTCAAGCAATATCCAAAGTGTTTAACAACATTAGTGGGTGTAATTACTACAATCATAAATGTTGAGCACCAACTTATATATAGGATCGATTGAGTATGTACAATGAAACTTAAGGTGCATTATACAGGAATAACCACAATTTAAAGTGGAGCAACTCTTACGCTTATAGATGGAATGATTATGCTTGTGCTGAATTGTTAGGCACCGCTTGTATCCAGAACCCAACTCTTGCGCATATCATCATACTTATCTTGAACGTTGTTCCTTGTAGGGTTATTTCTATGAATCCTTAATAGCCGTCTTCCCACAAGGGTGACGTGCCCATAACAGTCAAACATCAAAACATACTTATTACTTCAGCTCAACCATTTTACAATTAAAAATCTCCTTAACCATATAAATATGTGAATACACCACCGAAAATATTTCAATTTATCATTTTGTTTCTAAAGCAACAGAGTTGGAAAATCTTTATGTACATATTGAAAGCCACACTATTGGCTTATTACAAAATACAAAAATAGCAAATTTGAAGTGATGCCTTGACTCTCTTTCACTCCATCTCTTGCTCATCACCTGGAGGTAGGGACAGGAAGGGGGTGAGCTTGAAAGCTCATGGGTAACAGTTTATAATAAAAAGATAAGCAAAACTTATGAAACCATTTTACTTGTCATAGAAAACTTTCATTGAGTTTATAAAAAACATGTTTCTTAGGCTTTCAGCCAAAATCCACAAATCACAAAACATGAATGCATCATACTTGATCGAACTTATCATGAGTACATAAGCACATCAGAATGTTTGGGTGGATCCAAACAGAACATACTACATATTTCCGCTAAGGGTTTTGTGTAGCCATAAACAGAACGTACTATCACAATCCCATTTAATGGTCTTGCATTGTCGTTAACTTATGGGAGTCCATGAAGAAGCTCCATGCTACTAGCGGGCAGGCGAGAGATGCCTTTTGTCAAACTGCACTTGACTTAACTTAGAGGGCCACTACAAACCCACATAACATGTATTTCATAATCTTGTAACTTGTTGCCCAAAATGGCACTTTTCTTGAAAACTTGCTTATCATATCCTTGACGTATATCTTGAAAAACCATTCTTGAAAACATGATTTCATCAACATACATCTTTTTCAAAGATATCACTTTCATGGTCTTTTCTTTTTGAAAATCATCACTCAAATCATGTAACAAACATATAACAGATTTCACAAATCATTCATAAACAATAATGCAGCACTTATGATGAAAAGAAATCAGAAAACTTCTTTGATTTAAAGAAAACGATAGTGCCTTACTAATTCTATCATAAAAATGTACCCACCTTGATTTCCTTGCTTATACACTTGCTCAAAATTCTTCTTCTCTTGTTCCACTTGTCTCTCTAGACCCCTTTACACAATAACAGAAATCCCACTCAATAGATTTTTCAATTGAAAATCCCTCAAAGTACAATCACTAAAATTGGTTCTAAAATACTTAAACCCAAACATTTTCTAAACCTAATAAACTAAAATCCTTCCAAAATTCCAAGAGCTTTAAAATGATCTTACCTTCATTCTTCACCAAATGAAGGGATCTTTAACTCAAAAGAAAGGTTTTCTCTTCCTCTACCCTTTTTCTCTTCTTAAACAACCTCAAACTCTCTCTTGAGGGCCAACACAATTGAAACCCTAGCTTGTTTCTCTTCTTTCTCTTTTTCTTTCTTTTTCATGTTTCTCTCTCTTATCTCTTTTCTCATCCACGCATTTTTCTTCTCTAGAATCTTCTCATTCACGTTTTCTCCTTTATTTATAAGCAAGACAATACTTCTTCTTCCAATTATGCCCTTAATGAGTCTAAAAAGTCCATTTTATCCTTCCTTATAGGCTTATGTTCTTTTAAACTTAAGTGTCTTGCCAAAAAATACTCTTGAACATTATGACATAACATTTCTTCTAGAAAATGTTCTCCATTGTCTTTAGTTTTCTAATGACACCAAAATCATTCAATTTGGTTCAGTGATTCAAATGATATACTTCAAACATTTTTAGACTGCTCTTGTCCATAACAGTATATTTTGCACAACTTCCATCTGAAAGTTAGACAACTTAGAGACTAAATTAGATTCCAATGTCTTCATACCATTTGTAGCTCCATGTCTCTAGTTTATCACAAGTCAAAATCATCTCATTTAGGGCTCTACCCATCCCGAAATCATCAAAATACTGAAGTATGTTTAGTAGAATAACACCAGTTCATATTGTTTAGGAGTACATACACTGTACCCGCCCCATGTTTTTCACTCAATCTTTCTCAGTTCATTTTTGATGGCTATGATTTTTGGTAAAGATTTAGAGCAATGTGTGTCGAATTCAATGGTTCAATAATCAAATCATTTGGGTGTCTAGAGAAGAAGTTATTACCGAAAAATCCAATCTGCTTTTGTTCTCAATCATATTGAACCTGTTTCGGGGAAATAGCCATAACTTTTTCTAGAAAGTTCTGATTAAGGCGTTCTTTAGATGGTTCAAAAGAGGACTTCAAGAGCTACAACTTTCATGAAGACCTAGAAGACAAATTCTATCTTCTGCACTTTCTTTCTTCTAACTTTTGTATCTTACTCAGTGAACATTTTCAAGATCAACTACCAATTTGTTTCAAAATCTTTCCTTAACACAACTCATACCAAAATCACCTTCACTACTTCATTTATTCCTCATTCTCACCTTCAATTCAAATCAATATCATCCATAAAGAAATTATAATCCATGATTTATCATGGACACTAATAACAGAACATACACGTATGTACATATTCTGCATCAACTTACCACACAAATATTGCTTTCATTTTACTACTAACTTTCACCTTGATTCTTCCAATTTCAAAATCTTTTATCCACCAAAAACACTGTAGCAAAATCATGAATCTATCCACATTTCTCATTCCCTACTTTAATCTTGTCTATCATTTCTAATTCAAAAATTTTCATCATTTGTTCTCTACTCGTGACTAATCACCAAAATTTCTCATTTAAAAAAATTATAATAATCTAAGACATTATCTGACAAGATACAAAGATGTTTGTCTAGTGTTACTAAAATAGACCCTACCGGATGTGGAACAACAATCACACTTAGTAGCAAAAAAGAGCTCCCAATAAAAGAAGAAGAGGAAAAGGAAAAGGAAGGAAGTATTACAGATAAATTAATGGAACTCCTTGCATAAATAAAAGCTAACCGATGCAAATTTGAAAGTAAAGAAAAGACAAGAGTTATCTTTGGAGTGAAATTCCAAGAAGAGCTTCCAGAAGAATAAGAAGTCTCCATCCAAAAAAAGGAAGTAGAAGAGTGGCTGGAGATAATTGAAGAAGACAAGCCCGAAACCTTTTTCTAGGAATAAGAAGAAGAAGAGTGGGCAAAGATGGTTAAGGAAGAATTGGCAGAGGAAATAAATAAGGAAACTGTTAATGAGGCATTAGTAGTTATCTTAAGTACGGAGGGTTCCCAGTTCCTGTATAAGAAATTTCTTTCATCAACAGACGACTCAAAGATTTTCATTTTCCCTACTTCATTAATAGTTTCTTGTTCAAAAAAGCATTAATGCAGTGGTTAGGATTTATTAATTTGATAAATCATTTTCTTATTGTTGTTATCTTGCAATAGGTGGCTTACTTACGATTGACAAAACCCTTACACGAAGAAGCAGGTGGAAGCAAGCCATTGATTGTAGACCTAGGATGGGGGTAAATATTCAGGGTACGTCAAGCGCGTTAAACAAACGTTGCATGAGAGGTAACCCATGAATTAGGATAGGATATATTTTGAAATTTATGTTTTTTTTTATATTTTGTATTCTTTATCTTTATTGTTATTTTTATTTTATGTTATCTTTTTTATCCCTTTGTCTTTATATTTTGCAAGGATGTAATCTAATAATGGATGGATCAGAACCAAAAAATTATCTTACTTGGGAAAGTCCCACCTAACTAGGAAAGTCCCAGCTAACCTTCTTACTTATTTTACATGTTTATACTGTGTACATTGATGACAATGTATGATTTTAAGTATGGGCATGGGGATAACAAGTTTAATGATTTTCTTAAGCTTATTATAATATTGATTATTAAGTTTTATGAACTGATATCTGGACTTAATCGAAATCTATCCATTAATACTTCACTTCATTATCGAATATTGATTTTAATTAGTGTGCAAAAGGATGAGAGTTAGAATGAAATTGCTTTTAAATGCTATATTTGTAGTGATCAAGTTAAATGAAATTTCATATTATTTACACACATATGTGCACTTTTTTTCTTGATACCTTTGTGTCGGGCCCATGTCCTTCAAATCTTTCTTATATCGAATAAAAATTCTATGTTCAACTTCCATTCATGCATTGAACCTGTTAGAAGCTGGGATTAACATTCTATCCCTTCGAGTCATTCAATAACTCTATGTCTATAGTTCATCAAGACACAGGACTTAACTCACTTAGAGGTTGGATAATGAAGCTATGGCTGAAGGAATCAATCAGGGTTTGGACCTCAATCATATCGAACTTGTTTTGAAATAAAAGACTTATCTTGATCTAGGGTTTTCAGACCTAGGTCATTCTTGGAAGGTTCGAAAGAAAACTTCAAGATCACAACTTACATGAAGACCTTGAAGACAGATTCTATTGTCTGAAGGGTCGAAAAGGGACCATACGATAGCGGACAGCTTCAGAAGAATCAAATAGCGGACGAAACAGTAGGCATACGAAGCAAAGCAAACAAATGGCAAAAGCAGATGAAGCAAAGCAGACAAAGCAAAACAAACAAATGCAGAGGCAAATATTAACATGAGGTAGACGAATACAAAAGCAAATAGTAGCATGAAGCAGATAAATACGGAATCAAATAATAGCGTGAGGCAGACGAATGCCGAAGTCAACTTAAGACGAAGCAAAGTCAACTTAAGACGATGTAATGCTTAAGACAAAATGAAATACAGACGAAGCAAAAGTCTTAAGACGAATGAAGTTATCACAGATGATATGACGTCATTACAGACGAAGCGAAAGTCTTAAGACAATATCGAATAAGCAGACGATACAAAAGACAGACAAATCAGAAAGCAGATGAATGCGTTAAGCAGACAAAAGCACAAAGTAGACCAATGGCCCAAGGCAGACGAATGTCCAAGGGCAGATGAATCAAAGTCTTAAGACGAAGCGAAGTCTTAAGACGATAACGAAAAAGCAAATGATAGGCGTCGACCTAAGACGATGCAAAGTCAACTTAAGACGATGCACCTCTTATGATGGATGACGTCATTACAGATTAAGAGTCTTTCTTGAGACAAAGCGAATAAGCAAACGATACTCTTATAATTATACAAATGAATGCATCCTTCTAGACGACGCATTCTTAAGACGAAATGATGTCATCATAGACTTATAGACGCCATTACAGACGATAGCACTTGACACTCCTAAACATTTCCTCTTCTAAGGATCATAACTTTTGAACATCTGGGTCAAAAGTTTCCTTCTTTTACCATTGGAAAGCTAAGAAAAAGACCTACATCTTTCCAAAAGGCACATTTGCCTATCTCAATCCGTGTTTTTCCTTGAAGTCATAACATCAGTTCCTTTTTCCCTTAAGGAAGGCTTGAAGTTTGCACTTCGCAAACTTGGCATATCTTGAGATTAACCATTCAGTTTCCAAATTGACTTCATTAATTTCTTAATTCT
>JAOTAX010145693.1:0-16060 GCA_025629825.1 Erythroxylum guanchezii | reverse complement strand
GTCCTCAACGATGTTGATACTCCGATGGCATCCATGGTAGAGGTGATCCTGCGGTGAAGTAGATGATGAAACTGAGGAGGTGGAAGACGACGAATGATAGTAGATGATAGACTGGTGGCGGCGGCTGTGCAAGGATCGTCTTTGTCTAGGTATTGGCGGTGCCAAATAAGGTGTGAAGTGTTTCGGTGGAGAATAATGTGAATGAAGTATGAAATGTGTCTGTATCTGTATGGTATCGGCTGCCTCTTGATGACCTAATTAGGTAAGTATTTAAAGAATCGAGGTGGGCCGGGTCGAAACAGTGAGAGGAATTTCCATTTACGGTCCGGGTATCCGACTGCACGTCGCTACGTGTGAATTAATTCTTGTCGCGACGTGTTACTCTGCTTGCTTTGCCGCGGCGTGTCAATTTGTTGACGTTGCGACGTGTCATCTGGGGCGCACTCGTCGCAGCGAAGCAATTATGTGCACCGCGACGTGTGAATGACTTGTTGACTTCTTTCATTTCTTTGACTCCATCTTTCCTACAAAATAAAATAGCAATTTGCAGTATCAATTGTCCTAAGAAAAGTTAAGATGCAATTAATATCAATTCACAACAATTTTACTAACAAATTGCAATTCATATGAGCTCAATATAGGGAACCAATTTAAGTGCAAAAAGCATCAATTAGGAGTCAAGAAGTACTCTAATAGTTATGAAAATGCAGCCAATTAATAATGTAAACTTGGGCTCAATCAAGGTCCAAATTAGATTCTAACTGATGGATTTCAAGATGTAAGACTCAGGAACAACAAATCAAAATTTTGTCTTGATCAAAAATCGTTTGGTCACTGATCGAGACTAAAGCAAATTTTGATATTAACGTTTTCTATCTTCTGGGCAATTTTCTCTTTGCCACAAAAAAAATTTAATAATCGTCACGAATATATAACATAATACAAACTCGTATATAAGGAGGGTTACACAAAATAATAAGTTTGAAAGCTCTAAATCAGATTCTAACCTTTCGATGTCAAGATTCTAACCGTTGGATGTCAAGACGCAAGATTCATAAACAACATACTAAAATTTCTTCCCGATCGGAGATCGTTTGGTCATCTGTTGAGACTAGAGTAAATTTTTCTATGAACATTTTTCTCCCTTCTGGGCAATTTTCTCTTTGGCACAAAAAAATCTAATAATCATCACCAATATATCACATAATGCAAACTCGTATATAAGGAGGGCTAGATAAAAAATACTAAGTTATAGAGCTCCAAATCAGATTCTAACCGTTAGATGTCAAGATGTAAGACTCAGGAAGAACATACTAATATTTTGTCCTGATAAAAAATCGTTAGATCATCGATCCAGATTAGAGCAAATTTTGATATAAACGTTTTCTCTCTTCTGAGAACTTTTCTCTTTGGTACAAAAAAATATAGTAATCATCACCATTATATGACATAATGCAAACTCGTATATAAGAAGGGCTCGACAAAAAATACTAGGTTAGAGAGGTCCAAATCAGATTCTAACTGATGGATTTGAAGATGTAAGACTCAGGAACGAGATATCAAAATTTCACCCTGATCAAAAATCGTTGGTCATCGATGGAGACTAGAGTAAATTTTGATTTGAACATTTTCTCCCTTCTAGGCAATTTTTCCTTTCGCACAAAAAAAATCTAATAATTATCACTAATATATGACATAATACAAGCTCGTATATAGGGAGGGCTAGACAGAAAATACTAAGTTAGAGAGCTCCAAATCAGATTCTAACCGTTAGATGTCAAGATGTAAGACTCAGGAAGAACCCACTAAAATTTTGTCCTGATCAAAAATTGTTCGGTCATCGATCGAGACTAGAGCAAATTTTGATATGAACGTTTTCTCCCTTCTGGGTTGTTTTCTTTTTGGCACAAAAAAATCTAATAATTATCACCAATATATAACATAGTACAAACTCATATATAAGGAGGGCTAGAAAGAAAATACAAAGTTAGAGAGCCCCAAATCAAATTCTAACCGTTGCATGCTAAGATGCAAGATTCATGAACAACATACTAAAATTTAGTCTCGATCAGAGATCGTTTGGTAATCGATCGATACTAGAGCAAATTTTGATATGAACGTTTTCTCTCTTATAGACAATTTTCTCTTTGGCTCAAAAAAATCTAATAATCATCACCAATATATGACAAAATACGAACTCGTATACAAGGAGACCTAGACAGAAAATACTAAGTTAGAGAGCTCCAAATCAGATTTTAACCGTTGGATGCCAACATATAAGACTCAGGAACAACAAACTAAAATTTCCTCCCGATTAGAGATCGTTTAGTCATCGATCGAGACTAGAGCAAATTTTGATATGAACGTTTTCTCTCTTCTGAGAACTTTTCTCTTTTGCACAAAAAAATCTAATAATCATCACCAATATATGACATAATGCAAACTCATATACAAGGAGTGCCCAATAGAAAATACTAGCTTAGAGAGGTGAAAATTAGATTGTAACTGATAGATTTCAAGATGTAAGACTCAGGAACAACAAATCAAAATTTTGTCTTGATCAAAAATCATTTGGTCGCTAATCGAGACTAAAGCAAATTTTGATATGAACGTTTTCTCCCTTCTGGGCAATTTTCTTTTTGGCACAAAAAAAATTTAATAATCGTCACGAATATATAAAATCATACAAACTCATATATAAAGAGGGCTACACAAAAAAATACTAAGTTTGAGAGCTCTAAATCAGATTCTAACCTTTTAATATCAAGATTCTAACTGTTGGATGTCAAGATGCAATATTCATGAACAACATACTATAATTTCTTCCCGATCAGAGATCGTTTGGTTATCGATTGAGACTAGAATAAATTTTTCTATGAACGTTTTTCTCCCTTCTGGGTTTCTCTTTGGCACAAAAAAATCTAATAATCATCACCAATATATCACATGATGCAAACTCGTATATAAGGAGGGTTAGACAGAAAACACTAAGCTAGAGATGTCCAAATTAGATTCTAACTGATGGATTTCAAGATGTAAGACTCAGGAACAACATATCAAAATTTCACCCAGATCAAAAATTGTTGGTCATCGATGGAGACTAGAGTAAATTTTGATTTAAACATTTTCTCCCTTCTGGGCAATTTTCTCTTTGGCACAAAAAAATCTAATAATTATCACTAATATATGACATAATACAAGCTCGTATAAAGGGAGGGCTAGACAGAAAATACTAAGTTAGAGATCTACAAATCAGATTCTAAACGTTGGATGTCAAGACGCAAGACTCAGGAAGAACATACTAAAATTTTGTCCTAATAAAAAGTCGTTTGGTCATCGATCGAGACTAGAACAAATTTTGATATGAACATTTTCTCTCTTCTGAGCAATTTGTTCTTTGGCTCAAAAAAATCTAATAATCATCACCAATATATGACAAAATATGAACTCGTATGCAAGGAGGACTAGACAGAAAATACTAAGTTAGAGAGCTCTAAATCATATTCTAACCGTTGGATGTCAAGATGCAAGACTCAAGAACAAAATACTAAAATTTCGTCTCGATCAGAGATCGTTTGGTCATCAATCGAGACTAAAGCAAATTTTGATATGAACGTTTTCTCTCTTCTTGGCACTTTTCTCTTTGGAAAAAAAATTAATAATCATCACCAATATATGACGTAATACAAGCTCGTATACAAGGAGGGCTAGACAGAAAATACTAAGTTAAAGAGATCCAAATCAGATTCTAACTATTGAATGTTAAGATGCAAGACTCAAGAACAACATACTAAAATTTCGTTTCGCTCAGAGATCGTTTGGTCATCGATGTAGAATGGAGCAAATTTTGATATAAACGTTTTCTCTCTTCTGCGCACTTTTCCCTTTGGCACAAAAAAATTAATAATCATCACCAATATATGACATAATGCAAGCTCGTATACAAGGAGGGATAGACAGAAAATACTAAATTAAAGAGCTCCAAATTAGATTCCAACCGTTAGAAGTCAAGATGCAAGCCTCAAGAACAATATACTAAAATTTTGTCTCGATCAAAGATCGTTTGGTCATCGATCGAGGCTAGAGCAAATTTTGATATGAACGTGTTCTCTCTTCTGGCACTTTTGTCTTTGGCACAAAAAAATTTAAAAATCATCACCAATATATGATATGATACAAACTCGTATACAAGGATGGCTAGACCGAAAATACTATGTTAGAGAGATTCAAATCAGAGATGCCAAGATGCAGGACGCAGGAACAACATACTAAAATTTCTTCCCGATCAGAGATCGTTTAGTCATCGATCGAGACTAGAGCAAATTTTGATATGAACGTTTTCTCTTTTGAGAACTTTTCTCTTTGGCACAAAAAAATATAATAATCATCACCAATATATTACATAATGCAAACTTGCATACAAGGAGGGCTCAATAGAAAATACTAGGCTAGAGAGGTCCAAATTAGATTCTAACTGATGGATTTAAAGATGTAAAACTCAGGAACAACATATCAAAATTTCGTCCTGATCAAAAATCATTTGGTCACTGATCGGGACTAAAACAAATTTTGATATGAACATTTTCTCCCTTCTGTGAAGTTTTCTCTTTGGCCCAAAGAAAATCTAATAATCGTCACGAATATATAACATAATACAAACTCGTATATATGGAGGACTACACAAAAAATACTAAGTTTGAGTGCTCCAAATCATATTCTAACCTTTTGATGTTAAGATGCAAGACTTCCGAACAACATACTAAAATTTCGTGTCGATCAGAGATCGTTTAGTCATCGATCGAGACTAGAGCTAATTTTTATATGAACGTTTTTTCCCTTCTAGGCAATTTTCTCTTTGACATAAAAAAATCTAATAATCATCACCAATATATAACATAATCCAAACTCGTATATAAGGAGGGCTAGATAGAAAATACTAAGTTAGAGAGCTCCAAATCAGATTCTAACCGTTGGATGTCAAGATGCAAGATTCATCAACAGCAAACTAAAATTGTTTCCCGATCAGAGATCGTTTGGTCGTCAATTGAGACTAGAGTAAATTTTTATATGAACATTTTTCTCCCTTCCGGGCAATTTTCTCTTTGGCAGAAAAAAATCTAATAATCATCACCAATATATGACATAATGCAAACTCATATATAAGGAAGGCTAGACAGAAAATACTAAGTTAGAGAGCTCCAAATCAGATTCTAACCGTTGGATCCTAAGATGCAAGATTCATGAACAACATATGAAAATTTCTTCCTGATTAGAGATCGTTTGGTTATCGATCGGGACTAGAGAAAATTTTGATATGAACGTTTTCTCTCTTCTGGGAACTTTTCTTTTTGGCACAAAAAAATCTAATAATCATCACCAATATATGACATGATGCAAACTCATATACAAGGAGGGCTCGGCAGAAAACACTTAGTTAGAGAGGTCCAAATTAGATTCTAACCGATGGATATCGAGATGTAAGACTCAGGAACAACATATCAAAATTTCGCCTTGATCAAAAATCGTTGGTCATCGATGAAGACTTGAGTAAATTTTGGTTTAAACAGTTTCTCCCTTCTGGGTAAGTTTTTCTTTGGCCCAAAAAAAATCTAATAATCATCACCAATATATGACATAATACAAGCTCGTATACAGGGAGGGCTAGATAGAAAATACTAAGTTACCGAGCTCCAAATCAAATTCTAACTGTTGGATGTCAAGATGCAAGACTTAGGAACAACGTACTAAATCTTCATGCCGATCAGAGATCGTTTGGTTTTCAATCGAGACTAGAGAAAATTTTGATATGAATGTTTTCTCTCTTCTAGGCACTTTTCTCTTTCGCACAAAAAAATCTATTAATATCACGAATATATGACATAATACAAACTCGTATACAAGGAGGGATACACAAAAAAAAATTAAGTTAGAGAGCTCAAAAACAGATTCTAACTAATGGATGTCAAGATGCAAGATTCATGAATAGGGATGGCAATGAGTAGGATTCGGTTCGGGTTTTACTCTACCTATATTCATATCCATTGTTTATGACTCAACCCATATCCATATCAATATCTATCAGTTTTTACGATTTGCTACCCATATCCAAATCCATTGGGTTGTTCGGGTTTTTGGATATCTATCGGGTTGTATAACACATAAAAATATAACTTCTAAATAGAAAATATAAAGAGTATAATTTTGCGAACGCTCCAATTCAAAATTATTTAATAATAATAAGTCAAGATTTTGATTTGTATGTATTAAAAAATCATAAAATTAAAATAATAAAAATCATAATGTCTAGTACAAAGACAACATACATTTTTCATAATTTAGAACTGGAACAATGCTTGAAATAACTAAAGCTTCAAATTGTCCTTGCATGAACTCCACAACATTCAAAACTCCATCTCCATATCATTTGCGTTATTATCATCCTATAAGAAAATAAAATATGATGAAAAATGTGAGTACTGAGGAGTAAAGTGGAGATTTTAAAGTTGTTTCTTCTTATAAAATATTAATATTTTATTATATTTAACTATAAATATTCAAGAAAAAATAGAAAAAATAGAGTTAATAAAAAACGTGTAGGATATGTGTATCCATGGTTCGGGCTTTAATCTACCCATATCCATATCCATTTTTATGACTCAACCCATATCCTTATCTATATCCATCGCTTTTTACGATTTACTATCCATATCCAAATCCATTGGGTCTGGTAGTGCGAATATTAATCGAGTTGAAAACCCATTGCCATCCCTATTCATGAACAACATACAAAAATTTCATCCTGATCAAAGATCATTTAGTCATCGATCGGGACTAAAGCAAATTTTGATATGAACAATTTCTCTCTTCTGGGCAATTTTTTCTTTTGCACAAAAAATTTATTAATCATCACCAATGTATGACAAAATACGAACTCGTATACAAGGAGGGTTAAAAAGAAAATACTAAGTTAGAGTGCTCCAAATCAGATTCTAACCGTTGGACGTCAAGCTGCAAGACTCAGAAACAATATACCAAAAATTTGTTCCAGTCAGGAATCGTTTGGTCATCGATCGAGACTAAAGCAATTTTTGATATGAACATTTTCTCTCTTTTAGGCACTTTTCTCTTTGGCACAAAAAAATTTAATAATCATCACCAATATATGACATAATACAAGCTCGTATACAAGGAGGGCTAGACAAAAAAAACTAAGTTAAAGAGCTCCAAATTAGATTCCAATTGTTAGAAGTCAAGATGTAAGCCTCAAGAACAACATACTAAACTTTCATCTCGATCAGAAATCGTTTGGTCATCGATCGATACTAGAGCAAATTTTTATATGAACGTTTTCTCTCTTCTGGGCAATTTGCTCTTTGGCTCAAAAAAATCTGATAATCATCACCAATATATGACAAAATACGAACTCGTATACAAGGAGAGCTAGACCGAAAATACTATGTTAGAGAGCTCCAAATCAGATTCTAACCGTTGGATTCCAAGATGCAAGACTCAGCAACAACATACTAAAATTTCTTCCTAATCAGAGAACGTTTGGTCATCGATTGAGGCTAAAGCAAATTTTGATATGAACGTTTTCTCTCTTCTGGGAACTTTTCTCTTTGGCACCAAAAAAATATAATAATCATCACCAATATATGATATAATGCAAACTCGTATACAAGGAGGTCTCGACATAAAATACTAGATTAGAGAGGTCCAAATTAGATTCTAACTGATGGATTTCAAGATCTAAGACTCAGGAACAACATATCAAAATTTTGTCGTGATCAAAAATCGTTTGGTCATTGATTAAGACTAAAGCAAATTTTGATATGAATGTCTTCTCCCTTTTGGTCAATTTTTTCTTTAACACAAAAAAATCTAATAATCGTCATGAATATATAACATAATACAAACTCGTATATAAGGAGGGCTACACAAAAAAATACTAAGTTTGAGAGCTCCAAATCAGTTTGTAACCTTTTGATGTCAAGATGCAAGACTTAGGAACAACATACTTAAATTTCGTCTCGATCAGAGATCGTTTGGTCATTTGATCGAGACTAGAGCAAATTTTTATATGAACGTTTTCTCCCTTCTGGATAATTTTCTCTTTGGCACAAAAAAATCTAATAATCATCACCAATATATAACATTATATAAACTCGTAGACAAGGAGGGTTAGACAGAAAATACTAAGTTAGAGAGCTCCAAATTAGATTCTAACCGTTGGATGTCAAGCTGCAAGACCCAGGAATAATATACCAAAAATTTGTCTCAATCAGAGACCGTTTGGTCATCGATCGAGATTAGAGAATTTTGACTTGAACGTTTTCTCTCTTCTGGGCAATTTTTTCTTTGGCACAAAAAAATCTAATAGTCATCACCAATATATGACAAAATACGAACTCGTATACAAGGAAGGCTAGACAAAAAATACTAAGTTAAAGAGCTCCAAATCAGATTCTAACTGTTAGAAGTCAAGCTGCAAGACTTAGGAATAATATACCAAAAATTGTCCCAATCAGAGACCGTTTGGTCATCGATCAAGACTAGAGCAAATTTTGATATAAACGTTTTCTCTCTTCTGGGCAATTTTCTCTTTGGCACAAAAAAATCTAATAGTCATCACCAATATCTGAAAAAATACGAACTCGTATACAAGGAAGGCTAGAGAGAAAGCACTAAGTTAGAGAGCTCCAAATCAGATTCTAACGTTGGATGTTAAGCTGCAAGACTCAGGAACAATATGCCAAAAATTTGTCCCAATAAGAGTTCGTTTGGTCATCAATCGAGACTAGAGCAAATTTTGATATGAACGTTTTCTATCTTCTGGGTTTGGCACAAAAAAATTTAATAGTAATCACTAATATATGACAAAATATGAACTCGTAATCAGGGAGGGCCACACAGAAAATATTAAGTTAGAGAGCTCCAAATCAGATTCTAACCGTTGAATGTCAAATACTAGACCCAGGATCAATATACTAAAATTTTGTCCCGATCAGAGGTCGTTTAGTCATCGATTGAGACTAGAGAAAATTTTGATGTGAACATTTTCTCTCTTTTGAGAAATTTTCTCTTTCACGTAAAAAAATCTAGTAATTATCACCAATATATGAAAAAATACGAACTCGTATACAAGGAAAGCTAGACATAAAATACTAAGTTAGGGAGCTTCAAATCAGATTCTAACCATTGGATGTCATGATGCAAGACTCAGGAACAACATACTAAAATTTCTTCCCGATCAGAGATCGTTTGATTATCGATCAAGACTAGAGCAAATTTTGATATGAACGCTTTCTCTCATAAGGCAAACTTGTATACAAGAAGGGCTCGACAAAAAATACTAGGTTAGAGAGGTCCAAATTGTTTGGTCAAGAGGTAAGACTCAGGATCAACATATCAAAATTTCGTCCTGATCAAAAATAGTTTGGTCATCGATCGAGACTAGAGAAAATTTTGATGTAAACGTTTTCTCCGTTTTGGGCAATTTTTTTTGGCAAAAAAAAAATCTAATAATCATCATCAATATATAAAATAATACAAACTCGTATAAAAGGAGGGATACACAAAACTACTAAGTTAGAGAGCTCCAAATCAGATTCTAACCGTTGGATATCAAGATGCAAGGCTTAGGTACAACATACTAAAATTTCGTTTCGATCAGAGATCGTTTGGTCATCTATCTAGACTAGAGCAAATTTTGATATTAACGTTTTCTACCTTTTAGGCAATTTTGTCTTCGGCACAAAAGAATGTAATAATCACCACCAATATATAACATAATACAAACTCGTATATAAGGAGGGCTAGATAGAAAATACTAAGTTAGAGAGCTCCAAATCAGATTTCAACCGTTGGATGTCAAGATGCAAGATTCATGAAGCACATACTAAAATTTCTTTCCGATAAGAGATCGTTTAGTTATCGATCGTTTTCTTTCTTCTGGGCAATTTTCTCTTTGGCACAAAAAAATCTAATAATCATCACCAATATATGAAAAAATAAGAACTCGTAAACAAGGAGGGCTAGAAGGAAAATACTAAGTTGGAGAGCTACAAATCAGATTCTAACCGTTGGATGTCAAGCTATAAGACTCAGAAACAATATACAAAAAATTTATCCCAATCAGAGATCATTTGGTCATTGATCGAGACTAAAGCTAATTTTGATATGAACGTTTTCTCTTTTTTGGGCAATTTTTCCTTTGGCACAAAAAAATCTAATCGTCATCAGCAATATATGACAAACTATGAACTCGTATACAAAGAGGGCTACACAGAAAATACAAAGTTGGAGTGCTCCAAATGAGATTCGAACCGTTGGATGTCAAGCTGCAAGACTCAGGAACAATATACCAAAATTTTGCCCTAATCAGAGATTGTTTCGTCATCGATCGAGACTAGAGCAAATTTTGATATAAACGTTTTCTCTTTTCTGGGCAATTTTCCCTTTGGCACAAAAAAATCTAATTGTCATCACCAATATATGACAAAATACGAACTCGTATACAAGGAGGGCCACACCAAAAATACTAAGTTAGAGAGCTCTAAATCATATTCTAACCGTTGAATGTCAAGATACAAGACTCAGGAACAATATACTAAAATTTTGTCCCGATATGAGATTGTTTGGTCATCGATTGAGACTAGAAATTTTTTTTATATGAACGTTTTCTCTCTTTTGGGGAATTTTCTCTTTGGCGCAAAAAAATCTAATAATTATTACCAATATATGACAAAATATGAACCCGTATACAAGGAAGGCTAGACAGAATACGAACTCTTAATCACCAATATATGAAAAAATACGAACTCGTAATCAGGGAGGGCCACACAGAAAATACTAAGTTAGAAAGCTAGATTCTAACTATTGGATGTCAAGATGCAAGACTCAAGAACAACATACTAAAATTTCGTCCTGATCAGAGATCGTTTGCTCATCGATCAAGACTTGATCAAATTTTGATATGAACATTTTCTCTATTCTGGGAACTTTTTTCTTTGGCACAAAAAAATAAAATAATCATCACCAATATATGACATAATGCAAACTCGTATACAAGGAGTTCTTGACAAAAAATACTAGGTTAGAGAGGTCCAAATTATATTCTATCTGATGGATGTCAAGACGTAAGACTTAGAGAGCTCCAAATCAGATTCTAACCATTGGATGTCAAGATGCAAGACTTAGGAACAACATGCTAAACTTTCGTCTCGATCAGAGATCATTTGGTCATCGATCGAGACTAAAGAAAATTTTGATATGAACGTTTACTCCCTTCTGAGCAGTTTTCTCTTTGGCACAAAAAAATCCAATAATCGTCAACAATATATAACATAATACAAACTCGTATATAAGGAGGGCTAGACAGAAAATACTATGTTAGAGAGCTCCAAATCAGATTCTAACTGTTGGATATCAAGATGCAAGATTCATGAACAACATACTAAAATTTAGTCCCGATCAGAGCTCGTTTGGTCATTGTTCAAGACTAGAGAAAATTTTGATATGAATGTTTTCTCTATTCTGGGCAATTTTCTCCTTGACACAAAAAAATTTATTAATCATCACCAATATATGATAAAATACGAACTCGTATATAAGGAGGGCTAGACAAAAAATACTAAGTTGAAGAGCTCCATATCAAATTCTAACCGTTGGATGTCAAGATGCATGATTCATGAACAACATACTAAAATTACGTCCTGATCAGAGATCGTTCGATCATTGATCGAGACTAGAGCAAATTTTGATGTGAACGTTTTCCCTCTTCTGGGCAATTTTCTGTTTGGCTCAAAAAATCTAATAATAATCACCAATACATGACGAACTCGTACACAAGGAGGGCTAGACAGAAGATACTAAGTTAGAGAGCTCCATATCAAATTCTAACCGTTGGATGTCAAGATGCATGATTCATGAACAACATACTAAAATTACGTCCCGATTAGAGATCGTTTGGTCATTGATCGAGACGAGAGCAAATTTTGATGTGAACGTTTTCCCTCTTCTGGGCAATTTTCTGTTTGGCACAAAAAATCTAATAATAATCACCAATATAAAATACTAAGTTGGAGAGCTCCATATTAGATTCTAATCGTTGGATGTCAAGATGCATGATTCATGAACAACATATTAAAATTACGTCTCGATTAGAGATCATTCGATCATCGATCTATACTAAAGCAAATTTTGATGTGAGCATTTTCCATCTTCTCAGCAATTTTCTGTTTCACACAAAAAATCTAATAATAATCACCAATATATGACAAAATACAAACTCGTATACAAGGAGGGCTAGACAGAAAATACTAAGTTGGAGAGCTCCATATCAAATTCTAACCGTTTGATGTCAATATGCATGATTAATGAACAACATACTAAAATTTCGTCACAATCAGAGATCGTTCGGTCATCAATCGAGACTAAAGCAAAATTTGATGTGGACGTTTTTTCTTTTCTGGGCAATTTTCTCTTTGGCATAAAAAAATCTAATAATCATCACCCATATATGAAAAATTACGAACTTGTATACAAAGAGAGCTAGACATAAAATATTAAGTTGGAGAGCTCCATATCAGATTCTAATCGTTGGATGTCAAGATGCATGATTCGTGAACAACATACTAAAATTTCGTGCCGATCAGAGATCGTTTGGCTATCGATCGAGACTAGAGCAAATTTTAATGTGAATGTTTTCTCTCTTCTGGGCAATTTTCTCTTTGGCACAAAAAAATCAAACAATCATTATCAATATATGACAAAATACGAACTCGTATACAAGGAGGGCTGGAGAGAAAATACTAAGTTAGAGAGCCCCATATTAGATTCTAATCGTTGGATGTCAAGATGCATGACTCATGAACAGCATACTAAAATTTCGTCCCGATCAAAGATCGTTCGGTTATCGATCTAGACTAGAGCAAATTTTGATGTGAACGTTTTCTCTCTTCTGGGCAATTTTCTTTTTGGCACAAAAAAATATAATAATTATCAACAATAGATGAAAAATTATGAACTCGTATACAAGGAGGGCCAGACAGAAAATACTAAGTTGGAGAGCTCCATATCAGATTCTAACCGTTAGATGTCAAGATGCATGATTCATGAACAACATACTAATATTATGTCCCGATCAGAGATCGTTCGATCATCGATCGAGACTAGAGCAAATTTTGATGTGAAAGTTTTCCCTCTTTTAGGCAATTTTCTGTTTGGCACAAAAAATCTAATAATAATCACCAATATATGACAAAATACAAACTTGTGTACAAGGAGGGCTAGACAGAAAATACTAAGCTGGAGAGCTCCATATCAAATTCTAACCGTTGGATGTCAAGATGCAAGATTCATGAACATCATACAAAAATTTTGTCCCGATCAGAGATCGTTTGGTCATAGATCGAAACTAGAGCAAACTTTGATATAAACGTTTTCTCTATTCTCGGCAATTTTATCTTTGGGACCAAAAAAATCTAATAATCATCAGCAATATGTTATAAAAAAACAAACTCGTATACAAGAAGGCCTAGAATGAAAATACTAAGTTAGATAGCTCTAAATCAGAAACTAACCGTTGGATGTCAAGATGCAAAACTCAGGAACAACATATTAAAAGTTCATCCCGATCAGAGGTCGTTTGGTCATCGATCGAGACTAGAGCAAATTTTGATATAAAGTTTTCTCTCTTCTGGGTACTTTTCTCTTTGACGCAAAGAAATCTAACAACCATCACCAATATATGACATAATACAAACTCATATACTAGAGGGGCTAGACAGAAAATACTATATTAGGGAGCTTCAAATTAGATTCAAACCGTTGGATGCCAAGATGCAATACTCAGGAACAACATACTAAAATTTCTTCCCGATCAAAGGCCGTTTGGTTATCGATCGAGATTAAAGCAAATTTTTATATGAACGTTTTCTCTCTTCTGGGAACTTTTTTCTTTGGCACAAAAAATCTAATAATCATTACCAATATAAGACATAAAAGAAACTCGTATACAAGGAGGGCTGGACAGAAAATACTAAGTTAGAGTGCTCCAAATTAGATTCTAACCGTTGGATATTAAGATGTAAGACTTAGGAACAGCATGCTAAAATTTTGTCCCAATTAAAAATTGTGTGGTCATCGATCAAACCTAGAGCAAATTTTGATATGAACGTTTTCACAATTTTGGGCAATTTTCTGTTTGGCACAAAAAAATGTAATAATCATCAACAATATATGACATAATACAAACTCGCATATAAGGAGGGTTAGACAAAAAATACTAATTTAGAGAGCTCAAAAACAGATTCTAACCGTTGGATGTCAAGATGCAAGGCTCAGGAACAACATACTAAAATTTTGTCCCGATCAGAGACCGTTTGGTCATCGATCGAGACTAGAGCAAATTTGGTTATTAACGTTTTCTCTCTTTTAGGCACTTTTCTCTTCTAAGCACCATTGTCTTTGCCCCAAAAAAATCTAGTAATCATTACCAATATATAATATAATACAACCTCGTATTCAAAGAGGGCTAGACAAAAAATACTAAGTTAGAGAGCTTCAAATTAGATTCTAACCGTTGGATGTCAATATGCAAGACTAAGGAATATCATACTAAAATTTCTTCCCGATTAGAGATTGTTTGTTAATCGATCAAGACTAGAGCAAATGTTGATATGAGCGTTTTCTTTCATCTGGGCACTTTTCTCTTTGGTATAAAAAAATCTATTAATCATCACCAATATATGACATAATACAAACTCGTGCACAAAGAGGCTAGAAAGAAAATATTATGCCAGAGAGCTCCAAATTAGAATCTAACCATGGGATGTCAAAAGGCAAAACTCAAAAATAACATACTAATATTTCATCTCAATCAGAGGTTGTTTGGTAATCGATCGAGGCTTGAGCAAATTTTGATATGAACGTTCTCTCTCTTTTGGGCAATTTTCTTCCCGATTAGAGATCATTTTGGTCATCGATCAAAATTAGAGCAAATTTTTATATGAACGTTTTCTCTCTTCTGGGCGCTTTTCTCTTTGTTACAAAAAATTCTAATAATCATCACCAATATATGACATAATACAAGCTTATATACAAGGAGGGCTAGACAGAAAATACTAAGTTAGAGAGCTCTAAATCAGATTCTAACCGTTGGATATCAAAATGTAAGACTCAGGAACAACATATTAAAATTTCGTCCTGATCAAAAATCATTTGGTCATCGATCTAGAATAGAGCAAATTTTGATATGAACGTTTTCTCCTTTCTGGGCAATTTTCTCTTTGGCACAAAAAAATCTGATAATTATCACCAATATATAACATAAAACAAACTTGTATATAAGGAGGGCTAGACAGAAAATACTAAGTTAGATAGCTCCAAATCGGATTCTAACCGTTGGATGTCAAGATGCAAGACTCAGGAACAACATACTAAAATTTTGTCCCGATCAGAAATAGTTTAGTCATCGATCGAGACTAGAGAAAAATTTGATATGAGTGTTTTCTCTCTTCTGGGCACTTATCTCTTTGGAACAAAAAAATCAAATAATCATCACCAATATATGACAAAATAAAAACTCGTATACAAAGAGGGCTATATAGAAAATACTATGTTATAGAGCTCCTAATTAGATTCTAACTGTTGGATGTCAAGATGCAACACTCAAGAACAACATACTAAAATTTCGTGTCGATCAGAGATCTTTTGGTCATCGATCGAGACTAGAGTAAATTTTGATATGAATGTTTTCTCTCTTCTGGGCACTTTTCTCTTTGGCACAAAAAAATGTAATAATCATTACCAATAAATGACATAATACAAACTTGTATACAAGGAGGGCTAGAAAGAAAATTCTAAGTTAGAGAGCTCCAAATAAGGTTCTAACCATTGGATGTCAAGATCCAAGACTCAGGAACAACATATTAAAATTTCGTCCTGATCTGAAATCGTATGGTCATCGATCGAGACTAGAACAAATTTTGATATGAACATTTTCTCTCTTCTGGGCACTTTTCTCTTTGGCACAAAAAAATCTAATAATCATCACCAA